>JACEFZ010018815.1:5000-270000 GCA_014155875.1 Cepaea nemoralis | reverse complement strand
GGGGCCTATGTAGCGAAACGCCAGTGGCCCATGTCCTTATGTATTCTGTTATTCTTGGTAAACAGGGGGAAACGGCTTTCGGAAGCTCTCAGTTCTCTTATTCGCTCAATTCTCCATGAAAGATGGTTCTTTGGGTTATCTTCATACCACAATCTTTACATGGAGCGAGTATATATTTGTCTTTCCTTTCGGGTAGTCCCGAAGGAGCGCCTTGCGTCAAATGTGCACTGGTGCAGCGGCTGGTCAATTGATGGCCGGGCCAACACCTACCGTTTGAAAGTTGCAGCCTGTCCAGTAAGTTAAAGATTACGACAGAGATGCAACCTACTACTGAAGAGATGTAAAGGGTCCTCTTGTGTTGGACGTAACCAAATCGGACAGTATCCACACAGCTTCTGTGCTAGAGCCAAATACGTCTGATGAAGCCAGGGCAATGTATGAGCCATATCACACATGGTGTGCCTAACTCTGAGAGAGAGGCAAGGGTATATCTTGAGGAAATGACATAGGCCCGAGAACAGTTCAATGCTGGTTGAGACTACGCATGATTATTTTGCCAACGAATAAACAATGACAATTTGCAGTAATGGGGCATCTCGGGTCCTTTCATTGACATAGGCCCGAGAGCATTCCACTTCAAAGTTGTGTCTACGCATGATTATCAGTCCTACCCATTTTGTTCCGGACATGAATAGACACCTATATAGGTTAAGTCCATGAACAATTCCTCAACAACCAGTGGATTTGATTCTACAGAAGCCTGTGGAACTTACACCCAAGTACCGGGGAGGAAGGAGATTCCAGCACACAGGGTGAGACGTATATGGACAGATCGGACAGTATTTGAAGCTGGGTCTGTGACTATGGCTACTTGAGGCTATGTGCCTGAACTTATCTGTGTGGTGTCTGTTTAGAACTATCTGTGTTAACTGCCTTGATGTTTTCCTGTGCTGTCCTTTATTGATTTAATAAATCAAGTTTTAGTGTATTCCAACGATCACTGTGTTATATATATGGATCAGCCAGAGGAACATTGCAGGAAATAGGTCCTTAGGTCGAAAGAAAGAGTGACAGTGAGTCCGGGGAAAACGGAGGAGGGTTGGCAGGTAAAGACCTATTCCAGCCAGGGCTATATAAAGAGAACAATTTTGAAATATTGTGACAGGGCTATTTGGGACCCTCCACGTAGCGTGTTACAATTTATCAGAGGGTCCCAAATAGCCCTGTCACAATATTTCAAAATTATTCTCTTTATATAGCCCTGGCTGGGATAGGTCTTTACCTGCCAACCCTCCTCCGTTTTCCCCGGACTCACTGTCACTCTTTCTTTCGACCTAAGGACCTATTTCCTGTAATGTTCCTCTGGCTGATCCATATATATATATATTGTTACCCTTACAAAAAAAAAATAAATAAACGTAAGCAAGGAGAAAAAGATAACCAACTCCTTTTACTTCTACCATTTATTAAACATTGCATGTTGCAATTATATGTACCTGCTATGCTATGCTAACGCCATTCCTAGGAAAATCATTCTAGCAAATGGAATCACAGTCTTGGAAAGTGGGATCATTACCGAACTATTATTATCATTGCTGTTACTATTAGTACTGTTATCACCCTTAGTAGGTTAATGTTTGTCATCATTATTATTGATGTATTTGGTTTTATTTGCATTATTATTATAGTTACCTTTATGAATATATAACCTCATCTCCCATGTGAACCCCCCCCCCCCCCCCTTCCCTCATGGTTTGTATGAAAATTGTTTGTTTGCCTCTGCGGATACAATCACCTTTTGGTTCCAAAAATTACCATGCCCTTACCATCATTACCAGAGAGTGGTGATGAGGCCATTAGAGTAGTGGGTCCAAATGGGTGAGAGTGGGACAATGGAAACATAAATGGAAAGCTGTATCCTTCTCCCTATCTACTCCCCTTCACATGTAAATATGCCCAATGAATAAAGTATGCACACGTCACATACACGCCCACATGCAACGATCCCTAAACACACCTACACAAACACTAAATACACAGAACGCAAGTAACAACACAAACATTATAAATGCAACCACTACCCTTTCTGCCTTGTAAACATCGATACACCTCCCTTCCCACCAACTTGATACTGTTTGTTGATGCTATGCTGCTGTCAACCTCTCCGATTGTCTCAAACTTTTTATACTGCCAGTTTCATCATTACCGAGTGGTCGTGACGAAATTGGAGGTTTTAGAGCCGACAGGAGAGGGAGGCGGCAGGGGAAATAATATCGGTGCACTATCATCTTGCTGTTGTTTCTGTAAGGTTTTACCCTACAACAAATTCAATGTAGAAATGTTTAAAATGTATAAAATATTTGTATTTTTTGCGCATATGTCACCTACACGCCCACATGCAACGCTCTGTAAAAACACGAACAATACAATTCGCAACCATTTTAACACTTAATAAAAGTTTTAAAAAAAAAATAAATTTTACATTTGATGTTATACAGCAAATGCTTATATTATTTGTTTCAAAATGATGGTTTCAACCTTTATAGATAAGGGGGAAAAGAAAAAAAGGAGAAAAGAAAATCAACTCCTCCCATTCCAAATTACTATTAATGGAATGTTTGCTTTAAATGCACTTGTTGTGCTATACTACCCCACTACTAAGACTATCACTTTAGTAAATAGAATCACATATCTACTATACTATTATTATTATTAATTTTATTATTACTATCATTATCTTACCCTTATTATCTTTAGTATCATTAATTTTATAACTATAAATGATATCATCATTATTAATTTACAACTTCATCTCCCATGTTCCCCCCTTTGCTTAAGGTATGTTGCTTTTGCTACTACCCCCACTAATTGTTTCAAACATTTGTCCTGCCTGTACCATCATTAGAGTGCTTATGAGGGCATTGGTGGAGTGAAACCAATTGGTGGGAGGGTGGCGAGGGAAACAAAATGTAAAGACTTCCCCTTTTCCTTGTAGTCAATACTTACCTTATTATCCTTAGTATCATTAATTTTATAAGTATTACTGATATCATCATTAGTAATTTACAACTTCATCTCCCCTGTGACCCCCTTGCTTATGGTTTGTTGCTTTTGCTACTACCCCCACTGGTTGTTTCAAACATTTGTCCTGCCAGTACCATCATTAGTGGTCATGAAAAGGCATTGGTGGAGTGGAACCAATTGGTGGGAGTGTAGTGAGGGAAACAAAATGTAAAGATCTCCCCTTTTCCTTGTGTTCAGTATTTACCTTATTATCCTTAGTATCATTAATGTTATAAGTATGTTAGTTAGTTAGTTAGTTAGTCGACAGATCATCCTCATTGCACATCAAACCATTCAGTCCATAAGTGCTCGGATCCCCTCCTCAGCAAATCCCGCAACGTGTAGCGGCTAACGACGCCAGTTCTGTGTTGGTTCATCAATCTTCTTTGGCTTCCTGCGTAGTGTTCTTGTTTGGCCACCCCTCTTTTAATTTGCTGCTCTTGCAGTCTGGCCATTGTTGTAGATTCACAGTCATCACTTGGTTCTCGCAAAAGTCTTACTTCTCGTAGAGCATTCAGAATATCGGCCTGGTCCATGGCGCGTCCGCCCTCCACAGTAGCCTCACCTGCGAGCTTGTCAGCCTGCTCATTTCCTTGTACTCCCGCATGCCCTGGCACGAAGATGAAACTAATTTTTGCCAGTCTAGACCGCTTCAAAGGCAGCAACCATTCTATTCGGATCGACCCCTCCTTTATCCTCTTGATCATGTTCATTGAGTCGCTAAGGAAACAAGCCCTAGTGAATGTCTGTGTCTCGAGCCATGTTATTGCTTTACTTACTGCCATGACTTCCATGGTCAGGCTACTTGTGGTTTCAGTGAAAGCACCAGAGTCCTCCTTCACAATTCTCCCTCCGGCCCGAGCTGTAAAGGCCCATGAGCTTCTCACATGTCGGACGACCGACCCATCTGTGTACCACCGCGTCACTGTCTAGCGAATTCTCGAAAATCAACGCTTGTACTTCAGCCTCAACAGCAGCCGGATTTTCTTGTCTGCATTTTCTATCTAGTTGGATGCAAACTGAAAAGGATGTGCAGAAGTCTGTTGGCACTTGCACCCACTCCTCGCCAGGTTCTAAGTCCTCAAGTGAACACACCTGTTGAAGAATGTCTTCGGCTTGACCCATCCACGACCGTCCTCTTTTTAACCTGCTGCCCTTCACCTTCCTAATTTCACTATGCAGTGGATGTTGTGTGTTTGCGTTAATTCTGAGGTTATAAGTATTAGGGATATCATCATCATTATTTCACTTCATCTCCCCTGGTGCCCCCTTTTGCTTATGGTTTGTGACCTTTGCTACCACCCCACTGGTCGGTTAAAACTTTTATCCTGCCTGTACCATCATTAAGAGTGGTCAAGAGGGCATTGGTGGAATGGAACCGATTGGTGAGAGTGAGGCAAAGTAAACACAAATGTAAAGATTTCCCTTTCTCTTTGTCACCCCCTTTGAATCATGTGAGTGAGTGTTGAATGAATGAATACAAAATCACATATGGTTACCAAACAAATGATACTGTAAAAATTTGTGTAAATACAAATGCTTGGGGAAATGAGAAACAAAAACCCAATAATTTTACTCCAACTATTATTAAAAACTGCAGTTTTGCATTTGTATGTACCTGCTATGCTATGTTAACACCATTCCAAAGAAAATCATCCTAGCAAATGGAATCACAATTTGTAAAAAGGTTATCATTTTCATAACTATTATTACCATTGCTGGTTTTTATATTGGCTGTTATTACCCCCAGTATGTCTCTTCTTGTCATTATTATTATTGTCATCATTAGTAAAAAAAACAAAAACCCTTTTCCCATGTGCCCCCCTCCCCTCGCTCATGGTTGTTGTTGCCTTTGCTGATACCCACACCGGTTTGGTTCAAATATTTATCCTGCCTTTACCATCATTGCCCAGATAGTGGTGATGAAGGCATTGGTGGAGTGGAACAAATTGGTGAGAGGATGGCAAGGGAAATAAAAATGTAAAGATTTCCCCTTTTCCTTGTTTAACCCCCATTCACATGTAAATGTGTTCAAGAAATGGAATATGCTAATGGATAAATTTCCTATGTTGTAAACACAAAAATATCACAGATATCTCCAGAGTAAGCACAAGTACTCTTCTTTCTGATTTTAAAATTTTTAGTACACATGAGTGCGTGCAAGAAACAAATAGATGTGAGTGAATAATGAATGAATGAATACAAAACCACATATGTTTACCAAACCAATGAGAGTGTAAAATTTGTGCTAATACAGATGCTTGTTTACTTTTTACCAAAAAAAAAAAAAAAAAAAAAAGAAAGGAAAAAAAAATGAATAAACCCATACAAATAAGACAAAAAAAGTTGTATCCTTCTCCCTATCTACTCCCCTTCACATGTAAATATGCCCAATGAATAAAATATGCACACGTCACATACACGCCCACATGCAACGCTCCGTAAACACACCTACGCAAATACTAAATACACAAAACGCATGTAACATCACAAACATTATAAATGCAACCACTACCCTTTCTGCCTTTTAAACCCCGATACTGTTTACACCTCCCATTCCCACCACCTTGATACTGTTTGTTTGTTGATACTGCTGCCGCCATCTCCAATCGGTTCAGATTTTTTATACTGCCAGTTTCATCTTTACCGAATGGTGGTGATGGAATTGTAGGTTTTAGAGCCGACAGGAGAGGGAGGCGACAGGGGAAATAATATCGGTGCACTATCATCATGCTATTGTTTCTTATTGGTTTACCCTACAACAAATTCAATGTAGAAATGTTAAAATGTATAAAATATTTGTATTTTTTGCGCATATGTCACCTACACGCCCACATGCATCGCTCTGTAAAAACACAAACAATACACTTTGCAACGATTTTAACACTCAATAAAAGTTAAATTTTTTTTTTTTTTTTTTTTTTTACATTTTATGTAATTTTATGCAGGTACATAACTTTGTCTCGGCCTTCTGGCTAATATCAAAGTGCATTTGCTGCCCCCCCCCACCCCCTCCAGTAGTGCGCTTGGTCTGGTCGAAGGCCGGGATGATTAATAAAAAAATTTTTTTTACATTTCTTACACGCGACTTATATATACCTGCGGCGTCAACACCACGTGTAGATTTGGATTAAAGATTTTCTCTTTTACTTTTTATGCAGTATGAAGACATCATACGGGTGGAAGATGTTAAACACATTTTGAAAAAGTCAAAAGACACGACACCAGGGCCCGATAGGGTCAGGTATGGCCACATGAAGGGTTTGAGCGATGCAGACCTGGAGGAGATGACCGACTGCTTTAACGAGAGCATTAGGACAGCGTCAGTACCGCAGGATTGGGTGCACAGCTATCTCATCCCTCTCCCAAAACCATTCAAGGATCAGTCAAAGCTTAGCAGCTTTAGGATCATCACCCTTCAAAATACATTTGGGGAGGTTTTAGAGAAGATAGTCGCTGTTAAGCTGCAGGATATTTTGGAAAGGGGGAAGCTTCTTCCAAGAGGCCTGAGGAGCTACAGGCCAGGAAAAGATACCTGGTTAAATGCAGCCACTTTTGCCTTTGATGTTTATGAGGGGTTCCAGAGTAGACAGGAAACGATGGCGGTAGCGCTTGATCTCGAGGATGCGTACAATAGAGTTCGATATGATATTTTGATGACCGCACTGATGGAGAAGGGGGTGAATCCCTGGTTGGTGAACTGGATAGCAGTCGTCATACATTCTCGTCGGGTTGCTCTACGTCTGGGTGCATGGACCTCAGAGCCACATATGTTAACCCCGGGACTGCCACAGAGATCTGCAGTCTCACCGGTGCTCTTTAATGTGTATACGAGCAAGATTGCAAACCTAGAAGCACCAGGGGTTGGAAGAATACTAACATTTGCAGATGATATTCTTGCATATAGGCAGGGGAGAGATAGAGAGCAAACAGCCCAAGAGCTACAGGCGACAGTAGATAAAGTGATTGACTGGTGTGTGACGAAACGCCTACAGATCGGCAGATCTCTGCATAATATCCCTTTGAAGGGAGTGCGATGCGTTGGTCTCCCTTGAATTTAATGTCAATTAATAGGGGATTTCCCATCTGAAGTAGTGCGTGGCGGCGCGATACTAGTTATTTATAGAGAAATCTAGAATGTTCCCTCCAGTGCGTACGGGGTCGAGATCTCTAGGTTCACGAGTGCTTCATGCAGCACGGGTTGGTAGAACTTATCGTGACTCTGGTTTTCTCCATGAATCATGGAATTCACGCGGCCTGTGTAGGCAAGTTGAAGACGCACTGAGTTAGTCGTGATCAGTTGCCAACCAGACCTCAGCGTAAGACAGATCACAGCCACTGGGCTGCTGTAATTGTGATGTCAATGTGCGCGGCCAGAGCGGACATCTGCAGTCAAGTTTGTGATTGTTAAATCACAGGTTAGTTGACTACTTATTCTATTGTTTAACTGTTGTCTTTATGCCGTGCCGACCTCCCTGAACGAATTAATTGCCGTCGGAAATGAGTAGTCGCGTAGCGTTACAATTTACAGCTGGCTGTCTGCATATTTAAGTAGGCTTTATCGATCAGCGACGTAATGTGTTACCTGACGGAACAAGCCTTATTCCATAGCGAGAAGTGTGTAGCAGTTACCGGTTTGGTTTATTAATTACGCACGCAAGGCAGGAAGTGTGTCAGTCATTACATCGACATGCTGGACGCGGTAAATAATGATAAGGTAGATCTTATTATTATAGAGGTGTAATGTGCTTCATGACATTAGAATGGAAACTTAAGTGTTCTATCAGTGGTGGTGATTTTTCGAGGAATCAAGGTGAGATCGGCCGTGGTGTATTTGCTGTGTGAAGATAGCAGTGTTATTCCGCTTAAGCAGAATGGTGATGCATCGATAGGATAACAGTGAATAGGAAGTATTTAGGATACTATTGTTACTGCTTGTTTTCAGGTCCGTCCGCTAGAATGACCGTGCGTGTTCCATCTTACGTTTGTCTAGGCAGCCGACTGGGAGGTAGGCCGGTACGCCCAACCCGTTAGGTTACAGGTCCGACCCAAAGCGATCGTGGATATCCGATGGTTGAACATAACCGATCGAGGGTGATGCGGCACTCCGTAATTCGAGGCCGTTGTGTCTAGATAAAGTTAGGATTTGAACCTAACCCGTTTCTGTCTCTAATATTCTACTCTTCTGGAACCCTGACTCGGTGCATGGAGTACGGTTAGTACTGCCGGGAAGTAGTAGTAGATGAGGGGAATAATCCCCCCCTCCAAAAAAAAGTGGAGCCAGAGTTTGGTAGTGGAGAGTCTGGAGGCTTGCTACATTGGATGACGTGACTTAGGTCGTCACGGGACAAGGTACACGGGACCCACAGTAGCTGTGGGAAAGTGTAATGGTGGATGGCCACCAAAGCTGTGCTCGACCGGCACAGGTATGACTGACCTGGAAGATAGTCAGTGAATAAAAGGGCATCTCAGGATCTGGGACAGGGATCCCAGAACTGACACTATGGCTGTGATCTGAGTTTGTTATTTAAGTGTAACAATTCATGAGTTCTCCTTGGTTAATACTATAGTAATGAATTATCAGGAGTATAATTTATTATAGTCATATAGTTATTAATGTGTGTAATTGATCAGTCCATGGGTTAAGGGATTGGTGAATTGATGAGTCTGTCAGGAAGGAGATGTCCCACTGGACACCTTCTCGATACAGTAATCACTACACTGAAAGGGAAGTAGGTGTATATGTTGATTGATGATGGAAGGTGAAACAGGATTGGACTGGCACCAGGCGAAAGATGCTTGACAGAGTCATACAGTCGACTCTGGTGCTAGGGGTTATTTGTAGCCCAGAAGTGTTACTTGACTGAACAGGTGGGCTATTGCTTTCTCCAACATCATTATGCCTATACATTATGATTACTAGTAGATCTATGATGTGATGATTTCACACTCATCTTGGTTGACATGAGGAATGTCTGAGAGGCAGGTGACATGGTGGAGATGCTGTTAGTCTTTGTTGTAGTTGAGTACTCACACCAACCTCTCCGTGTTTCAGGATCTGTTATTACTATACTGAAGAAGATTCGAGAGCTTCACCATGAGCTCTATGGGCCCACTCATTCCAGTGCCTATCAAGAAGTTGATTGAGGCCATACTGGGAGTGGTCTTCTGATTCTGCGAGATCAATGTTGGAAGGAGCTGAGTGCTGAATATGTCGGTAGGTCTAGGTTAGGACCTCCGCCAAGAGTCCGACGAGTGTCATCCGATCCCGAGAGGATCCAACACTGAAACGTCTGATGATTCTAGCCAGTGAAGCACTGGTGACATTCAAACTCAGTGTAAACCTTGGTGATTGCAAGGTCGTGAACTTTCAAGTTGAGCAAAGTGATCATTGTTACCGGTCACATGGCCTGTGTGATATGCTTCTGGCCCGGCTGGGTTGTCATGGGACACCGTGTATAATTTTATGCTTGAATAGTGTTTCTACATTGGTTACCTTTATGAAGCCAACACGTGGTCCAGTGACCTAAGACATTGATTACATCAGTGGTGGGAACACCAGAGGGACATGTTTGTTAAGGTAGTGAGCTACCTCAGTCCAACGTGGTGAACTGTTGACAGTGTATGCTAGGTTGTGATTTATACCCATCAATCAGGGTAGTTACATGAAACTGTGTGAAGATCTATTTGTCCAAGGACATGGAAATAAGATGAAGTGTTTAGTCACCTGATAAACTTTGCCAGTGACGTTTGTGTTCAGGTGGAGCAACCGCTCATGTTGTAGGTGACATATCAGTGTGTGGGTCACTTCTGAGATAGAAGAGTGACCAGGCTCTTGTGTATTTTGATACGGTGCTACATGTACTTTTTCTGAAAGTGGGAGACCGCTAATATGCTAGGGTCGGCCCAGACTTCATCAGGAGTGTGACGGGTGATATAGTACGACAGCAAGGAAGGATCCTTGTTCATCGGTGCAGTGTCAGTCAGGCAGTGGTACTGCGCTTGATCAGCCCGTGATTGGTTCTCTGTGTGAAGAGGGAACTTTGGAGAGGCAGCAGACCTTGGAGTTCCGGTCCACTGGAGGAGCCTGGGTGAGTCGCTACCACGACTGGACAACCGCACGAGCTATCGTCCGCTTCCATGATGAAGAATACTCATCTGCATATCTGATCTTGTATATAGTACCTTCTAGTCTGGCTTTCAGCCATCCTTCTCTGTGTTGTGGTTGACTTAGTTCAGAATTAAATTTTTGTTCTCTTAGCTATGACTATGTGCAGTGATATGACTGGTGTCTGGTCCGAGCCCCCTTGGGGTAGGGAACCCTAGGTGAGGGAGGGAAGGTCCAGCTGTCCCGGCTTGTGTGGGGCCTGGTAGATGTAGAGTGCTATTGAGGTGGTTGGAGCAAAGGCTGGGGATAGTATCTATCGTGGCAAACCAGTCTAAGCCCCGACGGTCTTGTCACATGGTGCACAGAAATGAGTGCTGTCATCCACCCGGAAAAGGCGGCTGTTTTGTGGTGCTCTTTGGACAACAGGATTGTAAGAGCTGATGTCCCAAGCCTCGCGATAGATGGTAGATATGTCAGCAGAGAGAACAAACTGAAGTATCTGGGGATCACATTTGACAGGAGACTATTCTTCAAGGACCATGTGGAGACGGTTGTGACAAGATCTCAAAAGGGACTCAGTGCACTTAAAACTATGGCTGCAATGGACACAGAGCAGAGAATGCTTTTCACACTATACCAGCACTTGATCCTCTCAGTGACTGATTATGGATTAGGTCTGCTCACTGTTTCAGAGAGTCAGCTGGTGAAGTTAGAGCGCATACAGAACGAAGCTATGGGAGTCATTCTGGGATGCACTAGAGACACCCCAGTAGTGTGTATGCGTTACATCCTTGGTCTGCCGAGTGTTGCTGGTAGGCTCAAGGTGATGCAGGCGAAGACATACCTCAGAGTAGCTGCAGACACAGACCACCCACTGCATGAGGCGCTGGACGCAGTTAAGGGTCAGCGACTGATAAGAGGGAAATCATGGATGGCTCAGGCGGAGGATACGATCAGACAGGTATGCCCCTTGGAGAACATTAGGCGTGGAGAGGAGTGGGTCAGAGTGCCAGCGGAGCAGTCAGACTTGTGCAGAGTTATAATCACATTAAGCCGGGAGTGCAGGGAGTGGCCAGCAGGGGCCATGGAGTGGAAATCCAGCAACTAATTCAGGACAATGCTCACTCGGGTGATGAGATTATCTACACAGATGGTTCGGTGTCAAGAGGTGAGAGAAGTGGCTGGGGGTTCATAGCCAAAGCTAATGGTCGATGTTTGGGGCAGGAGAGCCTGGCATATGATACCACAACATCCAGCTTAAGAATGGAGGTGGAGGCAGTCACTGCGGCTCTCCGCTGGATGGAGAATACGACACACACACACACACACACACACACACACACATCGTGATTGTAACTGACTCAGAAAGCATGCTGACGAGGGTGAGGACGGGCAGGCTTCGTGCGGAGTGGCTTGCTTCGCTTCGGAGGTCACGGGTGACAAGCATCGCCTGAATCTTTTCTCCGGGGCATGCCGGTGAGCTGGGAAATGAACAGACGGACAGATTGGCTGGCTCTGCAGAACTTGGTGGAGTATTGATACATGACAAGGCAGATGAGGTTGCGGCCTTGTGGGAGCACGTGCACACCTCGGAGGAGCAAATGGATTACCATGGTCTGGCAAGAATGAGACAGCGAGGAGTGACGAGGGGAATCTGGCCGACGCTCAACGCTCAGAGGAAAGGCTTGTGATCAGTATTTGGGAGTTCTCTTGAATCTAATAGTAGCCTTCTGTCTGATTTCCTAATTAGAATAAAGTCAATTTGGGATGCTTGGTTTATGTCATTCCATTTATACCAGGTTTTGGTGTGGCTACGACGATGTTGAAAACAACTATTTGTTATTATTAGTCCATGTTCCGAACATATGTTGAGTAGATGTTGACCATTGCTGTTACAATCAGTCTCTGTGTCGCTGAATGGCCCCATGCAATCCTCCCACGGTGTTCTTCGTGTGCCTATTCGTCCGTTAAAATCACCCATCACAACTAGTTCATCTGTCTCCTTGACATTATTTAACGTGTCTGCAAGTTTATCAAAATATTGGTGGGAAGTAACATACATAAATACAAATTGTTAACATACACGCACCGCCTGACTACAGAAATCAGCCGCTCTTCTACCAAACACTGGAAAATTTATTATCACGCTCATTTTGGGGTCTTTTTTTTTTTTTTTGCATATCCTTTACAGGACATTGCTGTCAACACCAGCATCTTTCAGCTGTATGTTGATTTCTTGACAAGATTACACTCAATAGTTTGCCATTGCTTTCTGAGCGGCCGGCTCACATACCCCGTAAGTTATCGATGCGATTCGAACCACCGCTGATTCTTACCGTCATCACGTTAACCCACGAGAGTATACGAGATTACGGAGAAAAGTCATAACCTCTAAGCCACGAAGCCGGCCATATCGGGGTCACAATATCATTTTAGGGGGTGATTTTAACTGCGTACTTTCGGCGCATGATGTAAGAATGCAAATTAGAAACACAACAGGGAAGGAGGAACATCAATTAGACACATTGCAAACAATTTTAGATACTCATGGGCTAACAGATGCATACAGGCAGACGCATCCCCATGGACCAGATACAACACACACAAACAATGCGCATAACAGAGCAGCGCGATTAGATATAATTTATGCGCCCATAACACATCATATAACAGAAGTCAAGCATTTACAGGAGACACTGAACTTCAAAGACCATAAGGCTGTAGTTGCAACATAAACACAGTACAATCAACATCACATCTTAGAAGATCTCCCCATTGGAAATTTAACAGCACACTTTTACAAAATCAGGACTGTAGATTGCATAACAATACTGATCCTCACATACACAAACGATATACCAGAGGGTAATGCACGAGAACTCTGTGAAACACTTAAACAAACTATACGAGAGAGAACTCAAACACTTGCAGCACTCGTGTGCTTCATGCTGAATGGTATGCAATCCAGAGGTTGCGGGTTGTGAGCATTTACTGGATCTTATCTCCAGGACATTCTGGTGTGGTTGGAAATGAACAAGCAGATAGATTGGCTGGTGATGCATCAAAAAAGAGTGATTTGATGCAGGATAAGGCAGATGTGGTGGAGGCCCTCTGGGAGCGCGTGAATAATACAGAAGAACAGATACTCTATCATGGTCTATATAGAATACGGCAGCAAGGAATGGTCAAAGGATCTGTTAGACAGTCGTTACTCAGAGGTAAAGCAAGACGGACATATAATTAGATTGCAACCGGCACCATTAGTATTGGGACTCTCCGCTGGTTGTTGAAGATGATGACTGAACGCTTATTGGAAATCCCCGGGTGCAGTGATGATGATATCGGTTCTTGATTCAACTCAACTCTCTATTACCCCTACCCGTTCAACCTCGAAAGAGAAGTTATAATTAGGGCCAATCCCAGACTCAGATGAATAATCAATTGATCGAATCAACGAATTTCGGGTACTAATCTAAATGGGATTGTCAGCAACAACGTCACACAGCATGGACTATATATACGATGAAGAACATAGTAGGCATACGGTGGCTCAAGGTCTTTTTAACAAAAATAGTTGGGCGCGAAAATATTACTTTCAAATGTTGATACGTCAGCAAAGAATCATGAAAAAGGACCCAGAATGAACAGAATGAAAATTGTAACAATTGATACGGCCCGGAAACAGCACGTAACAATATAGTATAATTACTGCTCATTCTTGTTCATATGTAAGAGTATGTTTGTAAATGATAAGTTTAAATAAAATTCGCTTAAAAATCGAGAGGTTCGACTTCATTGCATCGGGTTTCCCCATATGGCTCAGTCTCTTTCCGCAGCGAGGACAGCAACGCACAAAGTACGAACTCCGTAGCTCCAGCGACGACCCTCAGGAGTCTCCGAAAAATGCACCCGTGAACCGAAGGACGCGGCTCGGAATCGAGCCTACAACCTTCGGAGCCCTAGTCCAGACGGCATGACAACTTCGCCACGGAGACCCCAGACACAGAGTATAGGTATGAAATAATACAGATTTCATTTATAGCAGGTTAATGTGATATAGATCAGTGGCTTATTTCCCGTTTTTCCAACGCGCCTCCTCCTCCTCCTCCCCCCCCCCCCCCCCAAAAAAAAAAAAGATTTAGGGTAAAGCCGCCTATACAATTTAAGACTACTGTTATATTGAAAACTTGTGTGCGGCTTCATTTGAAATGTAAAGCATTTTGTCACCGTTCATTCCTGTTCAGCTATTCATAACAAAACTGTCGCATGCAGCCGTAAAATCATGTAATGAGCAGGCTATTTATTCAACAGTTGCGTGTCGTTATGCCATTTTGATTTGGACAGAAAGCTCCACATGGCCATAAATGCAAATGTGCTCTTGTGAGAAAAAGGGAGCAACCTCAAGGTCGTTCGTTAGTTATGCAAACATTGCTGGCTTTAAATAAAATAAAGTAGTCGCTGAAGAACGGAGGGAAAAGGGCAAACAACCAGAAACACTTTTAGTTGGCGGCTGTTATGCCAATAAACACTGGAAAGTTGGTTCGGTCTCAAAACCCTACGTGTATATCTGGATTACAGATTTTCTCTTTCACGGATTATTCAAGCATATTAGTGATATTAATTTTGTGGAAGTGATTTCGATTGTTTTCACCACGCGTAGATTGTGATTAAAGATTGATTCTTTCACGGGGAGGAGTGGGTCAGAGTGCCAGCCGTGCAGTCAGACTTGTGCAGAGTTATAATCACATTGAGCCGGGAGTGCAGGGAGTGGCCAGCAGGGGCCACGGAAGTGGAAATTCAGCAATTAATTCAGGAAAATTCTCGCCCGGGTGATGTGATTATCTACACAGATGGGTCGGTGTTGAGAGGTAGGAGAAGTGCTTGGGGGTTCTTGGCAAAAACTAATGGTCGGCGTTTGATGCAGGAGAGCCTGGCGTATGATGACACTACATCTAGCTTAAGAATGGAGGTGGAGGCGGTCAGTGCAGCTTTCCGCTGGATAGAAAACACGATACATACACATATTGTGATTGTAACTGACTCAGAAAGCATGCTGAGAAGGGTGAGAACAGGCAAGCTTTATGCAGAGTGGCTTGCTTCGCTTCGGAGGTCACGGGTAGCAAGCATCACCTGGATCTTTTCTCCTGGGCATGCCGGTGTGCTGGGGAATGAACAGGCGGACAGATTGGCTGGCTTGGCAGAACTTGGTGGAGTATTGATGCATGACAAGGCAGATGTGGTCGCGGCCTTGTGGGAGCGCGTGTACACCTCGGAGGAGCAAATGGATCACCATAGTCTGGTTAGAATGAGGCAGCGAGGAGTGACGAGGGGATCTGGCCGACGCTCGACGCTCAGAGGAAAGGCGAGACGGACATATAATCAGATTGCTACTTGAAATATTAGTGTTGGAACTCTTCGCTGGTTGCTGAGGATGGGGACGGAGCGCTTATGGGAATGTCCCGAATGCTGTGATGTCGGTTCCTAAATCAATCAATCAATCAATCAATCAAAAATATCAGTGATATTAATTTTGTGGAAGTGATTTCGATAGTTTTCACCATGTGTAGATCTGGATTAAAGATTTCTTCTGTAACGGATTATTCAAACATAGTGATTTCAGTTTTGTGGAAGTGATTGCGATTGTTTTCACCACGTGTAGATCTGTATTAAAGATTTCCTCTGTCACGGAGTATATAAGATGGAAAATCAAATTGTCAGACGTGTCAAAGTCAACACGAGAGAAGGTTTTGAGGGAGGATTGATTGATTGATTGAATGATTTAGGAACCGACATCACAGCATTCGGGGCATTCTCAAAAGCGCTCCGTCCCTATCCTCAGAAGCCAGCTAATTGTTCCAACCCCAATAGTACAAGTAGCAATCTGATTATATGTGCGTCTAGCCTTTCCTCTAAGCGTCGAGCCTCGGCCAGATCCCCTCGTCACTCCACGCTGTCGCATTCTTGCTAGACCATGGTGATCCATTTGTTCCTCCGAGGTGAACACGTGCTCCCACAAGGCCGCAACGACGTCTGCCATATCATGCATCAATACTCCACCAAGTTTTGCAGAGCCAGCCAATCTGTCTGCTGTTCATTCCCCAACACACCAGCATGCCCCGGAGAAAATATCCAGACGATGCTTGCCACCCGTGACTTCCAAAGCGAAGCAAGCCACTGGGCACGAAGCTTGCCTGTCGTCACCCTACTCAGCATGCTTCCTGAGTCAGTTACAATCACCATGTATGTGTGTATCGTATTCTCCATCCAGCGAAAAGCTGCACTGACTGCCCCCACTTCCATTCTTAAGCTAGATGTTGTGGTATCATATGCCAGGCTCTCCTGCACCAAACGTCGACCATTAGCTTTTGCCAAGAAACCCCAGGCACTTCTACTACCTCTCAACACCGAACCATCTGTGTAGATAATCTCATCACCCGGGCGAGCATTATCCTAAATTAGTTGCTGGATTTCCACTTTCGTGGCCCCTGCTGGCCACTGCCTGCACTCCCGGCTCAATGTGATTATACCTCTGCACAAGTCTGACTGCTCCGCTGGCCCTCTGATCCACTCCTCTCCTCGCCTAATGTTCTCCAAGGGGCACACCTGTCTGATCGTATCCTCCGCCTGAGCCACCCATGATTTCCCTCTTATCAGTCGCTGGCCCTTAACTGCGTCCAGCGCCTCATGCAACGGGTGGTCTGTGTCTGCAGCTACTCTGAGGTATGCCTTCGCCTGCATCACCTTGCGCCTACCAGCAACAGTCGGAAACCAAGGATGTACCGCATACACACCACTGGGGTGTCTTTGGTGCATCCCAGAATGACCCGCATATCCTCTTTCTGTATGTGCTCCAATCTCACCAGCTGACTCTTTGATACAGTGAGCAGTGCTAGTCCATAATCAATCGCTGAGAGGATCAAGTGCTGGTATAGTCTGAAAAGCATTCTCTGCTCTATGTCCATTGCAGCCATAATTGTAAGTGCGTTGAGTCTCTTTTGAGATCTTGTCACAACCGTCTCCACATGGTCCTTGAAGGACAGGCTCCTGTCAAATGTGATTCCCAGATACTTCAGTTTGTTCTCTCTGTTGACGCTTCCACCATTGTGATATATTTTCACAAAACGTAACATCTCATTAAATATTTCAGGACGACAAAATCGGAGTTCACCGAAACCGAATTGGTTTGTTCCACAATTGTACGATCCAAGATTTAATTTACCCGTTGGCAATGAAAACCATTAACCGGGAAAGGACCGTATAAATAGCAGCGCGCAGAGCGACATGACCTATTTGTACCTCAGTCAGCATGAAACATAAGAACTGAAGCAGCGGAAGGAGTGAGAGAGTTTCAAAATTCACGAGAAAAGAACATCCTCAGCCTATGAAATCGCTGTGAGAAATTGCATATCATTCAGATCATGAAACGTGTTGACATGTTGAGGTCATTCTGATAAATAAGGTAAACACCATATTTAATTCATTTAAATCTTAGATAAGTTGTGAGTTCAGTTTCCCAGAAGAAGAGTTGGTAAGTCGAAATAGATAGACACGTGTGGTGAATTCTTAAGAAGTTAATTATAATTAATGGTTTTAGTTTATAGATAAACTATTCATTAAGAATAACCATAGGAATTTTATTTTCTCCCAAAGTAAACAACTGATTTAATGTATAAGCATTAATCCAAGTTGTACATTTATATCTTAAGTAACTCAATCTATAATGATTTGGAATGGTGAGTTCTTAAAGAATTTAATCTAGTAGCAACTACATAATATTATACTCAGTTATCATAGTCATAACATAAACTGTACATTAGGAGAAAACTACAGTGTTTTATTTTCTCCCAGCTAAACAACTTAGTTAATGTATAAACATTAGACACATGTTGTAAATTTTATTTCTTAAGAAACTCAATCTACAATGAACTAGAGTAACTTAAGAATTAAGGAAACTCAGAATTCTTAGTACAGTGGTAAGTACATAGGGTACATGTGGCCACTGGTAAGATTTAAAACTAGTTTACATGTGCCAGCACTGATAGAAAATTAGTGTAATGTGTAAGTAGTCAGTAGATTTAATTTTGACATGAGCACATGGACAAACAAATAGTTTTCTGGTAGTTCATGAACACATGAGAACCAAAAAGAGTCCTACAGGCATAATAATTTGTGTGATGGTACAGCACACATGGGGTAAGGCAAATAGATAGACATGGCTGTTAACCATGGGGTATAATAATATTTGTGCCACATAATAGTTCGTAACCAACCGCCATGCAAGAAGTATTTTAATTCATAATGTCTGAATGTGAATTGGATATATCACCTAAATTGTATGTATTTTATGAGAGCATGTGATAACTCATGGATTTCCTGTTACTAAATCCTGGGTGAATTGCATAAGTGTGTTTAATGATCACACAAATGTATGTCATGTGTGATTCATTATTGTAAACAGATGTGAATGTATCATTTGTAAACCACCTCAGTGTGATGAAATCCACTGTTGTTAACATCAGATGATAAAAATTACAGAAAACAGTTTGCTTCACGGCGTGTTTTCAGGGCCACACTTGTTTTTAACCGGTACAGAAAAGACAAGGTCATTTTGCCGACTAGCCGGATCAAAGAGAGTCTGTTGTTGGGAGAATGCAGAAACACACTAGCTTGTTTTGGGTGTCAAAACGAGGAAAGACAACTCTGACATAGATTAAACACAAGGGAGATACGATTCTGGAATTAGTTAGTGGCTCTGAAGACACCTGCGTGACATCAAAAGAACTTCACTAAAACACTCAAAACTCTTGACAAAAACAAGACTTGTGAAGATGAGTGTGGCCAAGGAAATTGACTAGGATTGACGTGTTGTGTTACCGCAGTTAGGAAATTCGGAGAGCATCTATTGTGTTAGATTTAAGCAACATTAAAATAACATATGTCTTAATGGCAAGTTATAGATGCCATCCAGGTGTAATGCGGGTTTGCTTAAGGTTCCCTGCCAGTTACGAGGAAGTTCAACACTGGTTTTGAAGAAGTTCAACTCCAGTTAGGAAAAACACCAGTTGAACAGTCAAATGCTTTCTTACGGAAAACAAATAACGCCCGAGAAGAAAGGTGGTATAATAATGTTTACGCTGGACTCATGATCAGGAGGGTCCACCATAACATGGCTCAGAAGAGCACACCAATATAACGATTCCTGTGTGTGAAGGTTCACCTAGGATGGGTGATGATTGTTGATACATCCCACATCATACAAACACTATTAACTAAACGAGAACGTTAAATATAACATTCACATGGTGTGATAGATTCCAGTGAAATATTACAAAAGACATTGTACTTGAGACTATATAGACACTAGTTAGGATCAAGTATATTAACAATAACAGTGATACCTAATTTCACAGTACAACGGATTCGTACATTTTTTAGGAACGATAGGAACTTATAATGTGTAGTGTGCAAACGGTCCATGATCAACCGTAAATTACAAACTGTATCTATTGCGGATGATCAGGAAGATGGATTACCAGGTAGCTACAGATGAAAGTCAGTGTCCAGCAGGAGAGATACAGCACTGGGTGAGGTGGACGTGTTCTGACTTAACGTGCTGTGGTGTGTCCTTGCAAGGATGAACTGACTGTGCTATTATCTGAGGGTCCGATTCTACACACATTATAGAACACGTCACACATTTTCTTCGCATACACGTCTCACATACGTTACACCTTTCTTTCAATAAATTAATTGTTATTAATTTTTAGAAGCAAGAGTTGTGGAGTATGTTGCGTTGGGGGAAGAATGAGAGGGGGCATGATCAGGTAGAGTGATAGAGAGAGAGAAAGAGGTGTCCATGAACCGAAGGAGTGTGGTGGACGGAAGCTAGTGGATTCTCCAGGATATTGATAAGGGGTTAAATATAATGTGGGTGTTGACTCCCCTCACTCCAGGGACGACACTTTAAATGGACACACGACACTCAGTATGAATGATTAATTATCAATCAGGAAATATATAATTTCTGATGAGGGAGGCGATTCATTGTAATGTCATTCTTGTGAATCTGTGAATGTATTCTGTGTAAAGTACCTACATATGCATGATTGTCATCCATACAGATATGATTGTCTGATGAATGGGTGAGATCTCATTTTGATGTCAATGGTGTTAACATTTAAGATTATCATTGGGAAATCTCATTGGGGGGGGGGGGTACGGGGTGTCAGGCATTGGTAGCACCTTTGGTAAGGATGGCTCTCATGTCCTTTTAGGACCCATCCCCCACTGGTCCAAGTCTGACACCCAGCTCGTGCCTGTGGCTCCTAGTAGCTGTCAGCATGCGACAGCGGCCACCCCCAGGGCAACAGCTGTGAGAGGCTGGCTAAACCAGGCATGGGTATCCGATTTGGTGTCAAACCAAGAGGTAAACTAGGGTATGCCTACCCAGCATGTGAAGACAGGATTCGGCAGACTGCGCGGAAGAAATCATTCCTGATTCAACGGGCAAGACGGCGTTTACCTGCAAAGCGTTGTGGAACGTAATGAGCACGGCAAGGCACGTAGAGCGCCCTGGTCATCCACTGCACCTGTATTCGTCTCCAATCGTCTCGACTTGTCTTGCCACTGGACTCAGATGGACTCAGGCGAGAGAGTGAGGTCGACGAATTGCGCAACTCTTCCTCACTTTAATCCAAGTCATAGCGCAAGTCATTCTTCATCCAACGTCACATATCACCTTCAAGCCCTGTGGCGATGGGCGAGCGGCAAAGCGGCAGGCGTGGGTACGCTGGCAGCCGTAGTCGCAGACCTGCACACAGGCGGCTCAGGCCATATGGTCGTCTTCTACTGACCGGAGCAGCAGTGGGATTCGGCAGCCCCCTGAGCGACTGAGCAGCCCTCTATAGGAACACACTGCTCACCTCCATAGCATGAGGAAGGGGCTAGAAAAGGTGCCCTAAACATTGTCTGCTTCATCACTACCTAACCAGCTAGCCGCGGTTGGTGGGTACCCTAAACTGCGGTCGACATACAAAGAAAGATAAAACAAGCAAAGCTAAAAGAGTAAACCATATTCCCTTAACAATTGGAACTTGGAATGTACGCACCCTACTTGACAGAGACGGCGCGTCGGGTCCAGAGAGACGAACAGCACTGATTGGGAGAGAGCTCGGCAGGTACAACATCGACATTGCAGCCTTGAGCGAGACACGACTTGCAGAAGAAGGCCAAATCTGTGAAGTTGGTGCCGGCTACACATTTTTCTGGAGTGGAAGGAAAAGCGAGGAAAGACGCCAATCCGGTGTGGGATTTGCCATTAAGTCGGCCCTGGTCGGCAAATTAGCTGGATTTCCAAAGGCTGTAAACGACAGGCTCATGACCATGAAGTTGCCTCTGCTGAATGGAAGGAAGCACGCAACCATTGTGAGTGTCTACGCACCAACTATGACCAACGAAGATGATGTCAAGAATAAGTTCTATGAGGACCTGCACAATGTATTAACATCTGTTCCCAAAGGAGACAAACTTATACTCCTTGGGGATTTCAATGCCAGAGTAGGCACGGACACCACCTCTTGGAGTGGCATTATTGGAAAGCATGGAGTCGGAAATTGTAACAGCAATGGACTCCGCCTCCTTCAGACTTGTGCCGAACATGATCTCCTGATTACGAACACAATTGTCCGTCTCCCCATGAGAAATAGGACATCGTGGATGCACCCTCGCTCGAAACACTGGCACCTCATTGACTATGTCATCGTCAGGAGGAGTGACAGACAAGACGTTCGAGTGACAAAATCCATGTGTGGTGCCGAATGTTGGACAGACCATCGTCTCATTGTCTCGAAAATGAACATCCACATCAGGCCACCACGGCGTCCTCAAGGGGCGAAAATGCAAACAAAGCTAAATGTCACCCGCCTAAACAGCAAGAAAATGCAGCAGTCATTTGAAAATATGCTGGAAGATCGCCTCAAGCCCAATGCTGAAGCTAATCAGGATACAGAAACAGAATGGAGAGCCCTAAAGGACACGATTTACAACACTGCTATGGAAATCCTGGGTCCAGCCCCCCGAAAGCATAAATACTGGTTTGATGAAAATTCCGAAGACATCAACCAATTGCTGGCCGAGAAACATCTTCTCCTCAAGGCACATTTGAATGACCCAAAGTCAACATCAAAAAAAGATGCTTTCAAGAACATTCAGAGAGTAGTGCAGCAGAAACTTCGGCACATGCGGGACTTCCTGGCTGAGCAGCAAAGCTGATGAAATTCAGGGCTTTGCTGACAGACACGATATGAAAAACTTCTACGACTCACTGAAAGCGGTCTATGGTCCTTCATCACCAGGCATAGTTCCCCTCCTCAGTGCAGACGGGGGAACATTGGTCACCGATAAGAAAGAAATCCTCCAACGCTGGGCAGAGCATTTCAGCAAAATCTTAAATGCAACTTCCTTCTTCGATGATGAAACCATCAATTGCCTTCCTCAAGTTCCCACCAATGAGACTCTTGATGACCTGCCAACCATAGTGGAAATAAACAAAGCCATCCAGCAACTCTCCAGCGGCAAGGCACCTGCTCCTGACTCCATCCCAGCAGAGATATACAAGGCAGGTGGGCCGGTCCTAACAGAGCAGCTTCACCAAGTCTTCACAAACATATGGATGAACGAGACCATGCCACAAGATTTTAAGGACGCGTCAATAGTCCACCTTTACAAACGTAAAGGAAACCGCCAATCCTGTGACAACCACCGAGGCATCTCCTTGCTTTCAATTGCAGGGAAGATACTCGCCAGAATTCTTCTCAATCGCCTCACAGCCCATCTCGATCAAGGTCTTCTTCCTGAGAGTCAATGTGGCTTCAGAAAAGAACGTGGAACTGTTGACATGATTTTCGCTGCAATGGCAGCTGCAAGAGAAATGTCAGGAACAGAACTGCGAAATGTTCTCCACTTTCATTGACCTTACCAAGGCTTTTGATACAGTCAGCAGAGAAGGACTGTGGAAGATTATGGCAAAATATGGCTGTCCACGAAAGTTTGTCCAAATAGTGCGGCTATTTCATGACGGCATGCAGGCAAGAGTACAGGAAAATGGTGAGCTGTCTGAACCCTTTCCTGTCACCAATGGAGTGAAGCAAGGATGTGTCCTGGCACCAACACTGTTCAGCCTCATGTTTTCAGCCATGTTGATGAATGCCTTCGAGAACGACGACATTGGAATAGACATCAACTACCGTATGGATGGAAAGTTATTCAATCTCAGAAGGCTGAAAGCTAAAACCAAAATTAACAGTGGCACCGTCAGAGAGCTCCTGTTTGCTGATGATTGCGCTCTATACGCCAACTCAGAGGCGGACATGCAACATAATGTTTCAGCTTTCTCACATGCCTGTGCCAACTTTGGGCTCAATATCAACTTGGAGAAGACTGTAGTTATGTACCAGCCAGCTCCAGGGAATAATCACACTGTGCCGAATATCAAAGTGAATGATCATAGACTAAGTGTTGTGGACAAATTTACCTATCTTGGCAGCACCCTGTCACAAGCTGCCACAATCGATGACGAAGTGAATGCAAGAATCTCCAAGGCCAGTGCAGCCTTTGGCAGACTGTACAAGAATGTATGGGATAGAACTGGAATAAGCCTGCAAACAAAGCTAAAAGTCTACAAAGCAGTTGTATTATCCACACTGCTATATGCTTGTGAAACCTGGACTGTTTATCAGCGACACGCTAGGAAATTAAACCACTTCCACACAGTCTGCCTAAGGAAGCTACTGAAGATTAAATGGCAAGACAAGATTCCAGACACTGAAGTCCTAGAAAGAGCATCCATGCCCAGTATCTACACTCTACTGATGAAGAATCAGATTCGCTGGGCTGGTCACCTGACTCGCATGCCAGATCACAGGCTCCCTAAACGAATTTTTTACAGCGAACTGCGTTGTGGTAAACGCTCCCAAGGTGGCCAGAGGAAACGTTTTAAAGACACTCTGAAAATTTCACTGAATGCTTTTGGAATTCATCATGACACCTGGGAGGCTGCAGCCAGAGACCGAAATTCGTGGCGTGCATCATTGCGCAAAGGTGCAGTCATATGTGAGGCAACCAGGACTGCAAGAGCTGTGAAGAAAAGGCAGGACAGAAAAACCACTGCAGGAAATCCTCCTCCAGAGACGTCAAGCATTCTTTGTCCACATTGTCAAAGAACATTTCGAGCCAAAATAGGCCTTATCAGCCATCTTAGAACCCACGGCTCCACACCTTCAACCCCACTGGATGAAATGAATGGTCATCATCATTCTTGATGGACAAACAACAACAACATCATTGGGAAATCTCATAAGTACCCACCTTACATGCCAGTATGAAGGATGTGTGATGAATGATTCCTATATGATCACCCATACCAATATGAATGTGTCTATAGACTGAGTGAAATGATCATCCATACATATGAATAATGTATGAGAGAGTGAATTGAACCCACATGCAAAGATGGATATGGTGATTGGAATGAGAGCAAACAACTATGTTGGTGATAACTAATTGAGAACACCAAGACTATCTTTCTTCTATGTATATTTTTTCTAAGAACAAGATTCCTTTTATTGTTTTCACTGGGCATGTTCTTAGGCTTTTACATTTCATTTCTAATGTCATATTTATGATATTAGAATTATGTGATTGATGGAATTTTAGGTGTTGGTCTTATTCATGTCAATCCAGACCTGACTTGGTGAAGATTGAATGCAGCACCTGTTGAGTGAGCACATTGTTGTGTGATGCCCTTGATAGAGTAGCGCAGAAACTTATCTACCTGCAACCATTCCATTTGGCTCATAGGAGAGGTAATCTTTATTTAAACATTTACCCGCCAAATAATGGAAAGGAAAACCAAGAGCCAACTTATGTTGTACTATGCCCTGGAACACTAAGACTACAGCAATTAATTGATAGCCAGAGGGATTCCCAAAGCTGGAAGTGGAGAATTCTAAGTGTAGATAGTTCTTTTTTTCCCCAGATCATCCAGGCCAGTAAAAGATTAGCATTACATGCCACTGGGGAAAATATAGCTGTTAATATATACATTATCATTGGCACATCAATTCTGTATATTTACTGTATGTGTCGTTATTTTATGACAGGAAATTGTAATTTTGAATGCAATTTACATAATCCATATTTGTGTTTATTAAATCATAAAAACTGAGGTCATGTCATGTATTGATTGTATTTTACTTGTCATAGTCAAACTATTTTAAATTACCCTAGATAGAATTAATTAGTTGGTGGAGGAGAGGCAAGGAACCACTTAAAGAATATTTGGGTCTAAAAGGGAATACAACTTTTTCAGTTATTTCCTGAAAGTATGCCTTGGTTCTCTAAAACTCTATTTCTGGTCTCAACCAATTGAGTCAGTACAGCTAAATTAATTAAACGGGCAGGATCACATTGGGAAAAAGGATTTTGCATCCTTTATCTCTTTGGGGTTGAGCCATCGATCTCGACGTATCCGACAACCATCTATCGTGAGGCTTGGAACATCAGCTCTCACAATCCTGTTGTCCAGAGAGCACCACAAAACAGCTGCCTTTTCCGGGTTGATGACAGCACCCATTTCAGTGCACCAGTCAATCACTTTGTCTACTGTCGCCTGTAGCTCCTGGGCTATTTTCACCCTATCTCCCCCTGCCTATATGCAAGAATCCATCCATCATGTGCCATGCCGGTAAGAGTGGGCAGTTATGTTCTGCCATCTCACTCGAACACCAGAGTCGTGGATCAGCTCCGTGTTTCTTTCCCGACCATGCAACAAGGCCAAGCCATCCAGGTACTTGCTTCTAGGTCTTCCCCTTAGTCTGTTCCCTTCGATCTTACCAGTTGTCACCAAGTTCTCCAAATCATTTCTTCTCATCCATCCATCCATCATGTGCCATGCCGGTAAGCGTGGGCGGTCATGTTCTGCCATCTCACTCGATCACCAGAGTCATGGATCAGCTCCGTGTTTCTGTCTCGACCATGCCACAAGGCCAAGCCATCCAGGTACTTGCTTCTAGGTCTTCCCCTTGGTCTGTTCCCCTCGATCTTACCAGTTGTCACCAAATTCTCCAATCCATTTCTTCTCATAACATGCCCAAAGAATTTTGACTGTCTACGTCTAATTTCTCTAATCAGTTTACGATCTTCATTTGTTTCTTGAAGGACTTGTTCATTGGTCTTTCTGGCTGTCCATGGTATTCTTTGCATTTTCCTCAGAAACCACATCTCTACAGCCACCAGATGCTTTTCAGCCTCACTACTCATTGACCAAGCTTCACATCCATATAAAAGTTCAGGTTCTATGTAGCATCTCAACACTCTTTATCTGGTTTCAATTGACATCTTTTAATTGGTCAGTATGTTTTTCATCTTGCTAAAGGCTACTTTTGCCATGGCGATTCTTGTTCTAATCTCTTCAAGGCATCTTCCATCAGATGTTATTACTGTTCCGAGATAATTGTACCTATTCACTTGTTGAAGAATATTCCCATTTGCAAATGTTAGTATCTTTCCATCAAGAAAACACACTTGTGTTTTCTATATCAGGACCTCATGTATTGCGGTTCAACTACTCGCTGATGGCGAGCGTCTTGATGGAGCCTTGTGGGATCGGTAAGCAAGGGATAAAATCCATCTACCATTTTGAGGACCCTAAAAGATGGTACGCTGCGCTGACACCGGAAGCAAAGGCGGCCCATTATGAACGGCTTCACGGGATGAAGCATGAACTGCGGATCCTAAATTAACTATTGTAATTGAAAACATAGAGAAGGAAAAGACCAAGGCTATGATTCACTGGATGCCTACAACCGCAAAGGTTGAGACAGTGAGGCAAATAGCCGCGGATATTTCGGGAGATATAAATGCGGAAGTGCATAAACTTAAAAACAGCACGGACAAATGGTTACTTCTGCGCAACCCGAAAGAATCTCTACTACATTACGTGGACATGGAGTTAGGCGGGGTAGAAGACAAGCTACACCGTCTCTTCATCAGAGTTCCGAGGAGCCGTACGGTGTGTACAGTCTGTGGAGAAGACTCCCACTGGAGTAATAAATGTCTGGCCAAAGTACAAACCCAGAAGGGACCTAGACTGGCACAAAAAGTCACGTCGAACTCCCAGACAGATCAACATAGTAAGGAGGATGAAGACGGTTTCCAGCTGGTCAATCGGAAAGGGGGACGCTCAACCAAGAGCCTGTCTGACGGTGAGAGCTCGACACCTCCAGCCCCCCAAACACCTGTTACCACGCTGTTGCCCCTCAACAATCACGACTACACTACACCCTCTGAAGCGCAAAGGGCAAATAAAAAGAAATGTACTGAAAAGCGAGAAGACAAATCAACCGGCTCAGAACAAAGCAACAGATGACCTCGGACAGATTTGAACCAGCCCCTCATTGACACGTGGACCATTGCGATTCTGTTACGCACAAAAAAGACTGAAAAGCGGGAAGACAAATCGACTGGCTCAGAATAAAGCAACAGCGGACCTCAGACAGATTTGAACCAGCCCCTCTTTGACACGTGACCACAGCGATTCTGTCACGGACAAAAAGGTCCCCTTTATAGATGAATGAAGCTCTATAGTGATGACTCGGCAAATATTGAATCAATATTGTAAAGAAACCAGTATTATTTCCAGTAGTGGGAAAAAGCTATTATAATTTCCAATGTTATTTCAACATTGTGAAGACGCCATTATTCATTGTTTTCCCGCGTTTCCATCCTGTTTCAGGATATTGCGGTCAACACCAGCATCTTTCAGCTGTATGTTGATTCCTAGGCTAGATTACGCTCATCAGCACGCCACGACTTTCTAAGCGACCGGTTCCATACTCTCATAAGTCACTGGCGCGACTCGAACCACTTCTAATTCTCGTGCGCTCATGTCAACCACGAGAGTATTCGGGGTTAACGGAGAAAGCTGCTAACACCTCGGCCAGGGAGCCGGCTCATTATTCATTACTGGATTGAAATGAAGTCATTAGGACTTACAGTGTTGTGATGAATCAGTGAATAGTGTTTCTTGATATATGTAGTCTAGAATGTGATGAATCAGTGACAAAGGTTGCACGATTTATGAAGTCTAGGGTGTGATAATCAGTGAATAGTGGTTCACGATTCATGAATTTAGACCCCACTAGAAGTTATAGAATTGTGATGTATCTGTGAATGTTGATTCACGATTAAGGAGGTCATTATAAGTGACAGGATTGTGATGACTGTGAATATTGAGTTAGGGTTGATGAAGCCCGATAGTTCAAGGGGGGGGGGGGGGGAGGAGGAGAGAGAGGGGGGGGGGGTGTGTGATAGAATCTCTACAATAACTCGCAGTATTGGTAAAACAATCAAGTGCTACCAAGAATATTCTAGGTGAAAATTACTCCATAGTATTTCAAGGAAGAGAAGTTGTTCTCAAGGAGTTGAAAGCCGAAATATCAAGTCTTTGTAGAAGCTGTCGGCATCCTGGAAAAGATCTGGAAGCTCACGGCATTCAATCCACTTCGGTCTTAAGAAAGCACTAGATAGATCAAGATAAAATGTGCGTGTGTGTGTGTGTGTGTGTGTGTGAGAGAGAGAGAGAGAGAGAGAGAGAGAGAGAGAGAGAGAGAGAGAGAGAGAGAGAGAGAGAGAGAGAGAGAGAGATGTACAAGTGTCACATCCATTCGGCTTGTTGAGATGGAAATGAAGCAATGCAAGTGTCACATAATACTGGAGAATGCCCATCCAGATTGATGAAAGGCCTGAAACTGCAGTCGCTAGGCGCCACAACTATTTGATGTGGGGAAAATATGTTTAAAAAATTCAAACACAGTCTGGATTCCTTGAGATGTCCCTGGCAGATGTCGGCATTCTGTTTACCCGATCGGGAGAATGGAGAGGGTGGTGCCGTTTGGATTGAATTCCGGGCACTTGAGTGACGTCACTCGAGCAACATTTCGACTGTTTGAAGATAACGAAAACTTGCGATCAGTGTGCGTTGAATGAACTCCAGATAAAGGGAGTGTTTGTTTGTTCCAATTCGAATGGAGAAGGTATTCACAGTGTCCCATGTTGTTTGGAAACAAGGGACATTTTTTCATGTTGTGAATTGTGAATTCCAACTAGGAACACTAGCATAAGGTAGTTTATTAATCGATAGAGTCTAGGAATTGAACGTAGTGTGATAGTGCGTTGTGTGAACGTAGTCTAGGAGTGTCGGCCACAGCTGGCTGATGCATAGCTTAAACGAGATAGAGTGATATATAATTTCACTCGGCAGGATAAGACCAATGTAGTGGGATGATATTCAGTGAGATTTGGGATGGCTGGGAGGATAAAGGAAATGCTAATGGTAGGATATTCCGGTAGGGAGGCCTACTGGGGCTCCTGTGTTTTCCTTTTTGGTCTTTCCTTTTCCTTACCACCCAAATGTGACGAACTACTCTGCCTTAAGCCAGAGGGTAGTTCTAGGTTAACCAGGATAAATATCTGAGTGGGGCCATTTGCCTACACTCACATATAATGGGTCTGAATAGGGTTTTTCTCTCTCAGAGTGTTCTATTTTCGACAGGTTCCACGGTGTAAAAGAAAGGAAGTATTACTACGAGGTGTGGACAATGCCAGTCACACTGAGTGCTATTTTACTGTACCGGAGAAATTAAGGATAGCTGGGAGAGGAGGAAAATAGCAGTCACACTGAGTGAAGTTCTGTTAAATGGTGTCGGCAATGGGACACCGTTCCACCAATCATGGCCTCATCAAAGCCCAGAGTGTTTAACATAAAAAAAGGCTGGTTGTCAGTGACTGAAGCCCTGAAAGGAGTGATTAATATTAACAGTGATGACTTCTCAGAAATATAATGTTATTAGGTGGAGAAGGTAGAATGGTGATTACTTCTCAGGACAATAACATTATTATATAGAGAAGGTATAATGGTGATTACTTCTCAGGACAATAACATTATTACAGAGAGAAGGTATAATGGTGAGGAAACCTATTCAGCAAACTTGTACAAAGAGACAGGAGGAACTTACTCGAACAGACATCATCAGTTTGTTTCTTGGAGAGTTGTGTGAGAGAAGTGCCGAGATTCCTAGGTTCCAGGATTGTTATAGACACAATAGATACATCGGGGGTTCTGAACTTATGGGCTTTGGTATACCATATTCAGTAATGGAGACCAGTCACCCAGACTATATATATGATTAACTCCAAGAAGTCAACCATTGTCCGGAGAGATGCTTCATTCGGTGAGATCTGTTCGGAACTTATTATGGTGTGATGTGGTATGACCGAACACGATGATGAACGATCCTGGGCTTACTGATCTCTTCTCGCATACACCATAGAAAATACTACATATTTCCACACACAAACAATACACACACACACACGTGACACTTTTCTGTATTAAATGTTTTATTTTATCATTTGTTAAAATACAGTCTTGTGTGGGTATGTTCTGGAAGAATATGAAGAGGGTGGTGTTTTGTGGTAAGAGGAAGAGAGAGAGAGAGAGAGAGAGAGAGAGAGAGAGAGAGAGAGAGAGAGAGAGAGAGAGAGAGAGAGAGAGAGTGTGTGTGTGTGTATCTGAGACTGACAGGGGGTGTGTAGACAAAGGTCCGGCAGAAGCCCAAGCTAAGGAAAGGGAATTTAAACAGTGTGCCTGTTGACGCCACCCTCCTCCTCCCCCCCCCCCCCCACCAGGGACGACAAGTGAAAGCAAGTAATGTATGTTTCATGCACTATGCCATAAATGTCATATTATCATAACTGTATAGGCATGTATTTGTTTTAATCACGCATCTAACACTTAACACTAACAAACGGCAACGCTCTGTAAAATGCACAAACAAAAGAAACACGCATTACACCTTGTAAATTTCCATTGCTTTGTATGAATAGACGTTTGAAAAGAAAAAAAAAACACACACAAACACACACACACACACACACACACGGTATTCGACTGCACACGTGTCCAATCCGCAACAAGGAAAGAGAGTCGAGAGTGTGTGTGCGTGTGAGTGTTTGTGTGTATGCGTGTATGTGTGTGTGTGTGCGTGTATGTGTGTGTCCGTAAAAGATAGGGGACATAATATTTATTTAACTGTTAATAAGGGATATGACTCCTCAGAATTTGTTTCAGATGATTGCATTTGATATTACGCTGTTGAATAACTCATACTGGAATCTGACACTCGATTGCTATCATGGCAGTTCAAATGTGAAGATTATAAGTGTGTGAAATATTTTGTTTCTTTATTTCGTATATTTTAGATTCAGTATAAAGCAATATACTAACAGTATAAAAAACTTGCACGACCTTGAGGGATATTCGCCATTTGGCCGTTTAATATTTTACTCTGGTTTCTCTTCACAACGTATAATTTCGCCTTTTACATTCGTTCTGTCTGTTGTGAAAACACTCCAGTTTTGTGGAGTCATTTGCATAAAGACAGCACTCCAATGTTTCACTGTTCGGGATCGGAGTATATAGGTAGCGTTGAATGAGCTACCCACAGTAATCAATCGGTGGTTCAGCAACAGGACACGGTGTGTCCCGCCTCTGTTTCCAATGCGATGGAGTTCCGCTTCTTGAAAATGCTGCGGCATTTGCAAACCTCAGTCCGGTATAACATCACACTGTAAAAAAATTTTTACATTCGTTATACCGACTGAGAACATCATACAATACTTGACTTGCTAAAAAACACGATACGAAGCAGAACACAACATATAGCAACCATGATCCACAAAGACAGACTAAGACAGGAGCGTATTATACAGACAGCCATACGACTAACAAAACAGACAGACAGAGATGCACTTCATTTACACACACTTGAAGCACAGCTAGAAGAACACCAACAACACAGATATATGGGTGCTCTTCTCAGAACAAAGCTCAACACAATTACACAAGAGACAGCCAGTACACAGTACATTCCAATAGAGCAGAATATACAGCATAGGAGACAAATCAGCAAAATATCAGACATGCAGGGAAACATGCAGACAGAAACACCACACATAGGGACCGCTTTCCAGCAACACTATACACATCTATTCACAGCAGAGGCAGTAGACAAACAGATACAAGACAACTTCTTACAGTACACAAAGAAATTACCTGACACAGACAGAGAAACACTGGACACAGAACTGACACTGATAGACATAACACAGGCACTGAGCACACTAAACAAAGACAAAACTCCAGGACCAGACGGTTTGACAGTAGAATTCTACCAACATTTCTTTCCTATCCTAGGCAATCTTCTCAAAGTCTATCAGGAAGCCTTTGACAAACAACAATTACCTGAAAGCTGTAACATGTCCTACATCACACTCACATGCAAAGACAACACCGACAAAACACAACTGAAGAACTACAGACCAATTTCCTTACTCAACGCAGACTATAAGATACTTGCAAAATCACTCACCAACAAACTCAAACCTTTCATGCCAATACTCATACACCCCGACCAACAGTGCAGTGTCAAAGACAGAAATATACACAACCACACACACCTCATTAGAGACATAATCAACTACACACACGGGAAAGACTGCCCATCCTCCATCTTGTCCTTGGATCAAGAGAAAGCTTTCGACAGAATTTCCCACACTTACCTGCATAGGACACTAGAACACTGTAACATAGGAGAGTACTACAGGCAGTGGATACAGATCTTGTACAACAATCCTGAGAGCAAAGTGTTGGTGAACCATTCACTGACAGCTAGCTTCAGGCTCACGAGATCTGTAAGACAGGGATGTCCCTTATCACCACTACTGAATGTGCTCACCTTAGAGCCTTTACTAGAGAAGATAAGACAGGACACTAGTATTAAAGGAACTTTCCTGCATGGGATAGGAGAGCAGAAGCTCGTCGCTTATGCAGATGACACTGCCTTCTTTCCCACTAGCAAGATCTCGATAAGGAACATACTCCAAACCTTTACCCATTTTGGAAAAGGCAGTGGAGCCAAAGTAAATATACAGAAATCACAAATAATGGGTCTAGGAAAGTGGAAACAAAAGTCTGATTTCCCTCCAGACCTGAGACACACAGACACCATGAAGCTGTATGGGATCACATTTCTATGTGATCCCACAAAAACACACAGATAGACATGGCACTCACTGGCCGAACAGATCACAGACATGTTACATAGGTATAGGTACAAAACATCCACAATATTTGGTAGAAGCACAATAGTCAACACATACATAATACCCAAAATATTATACTTAGCGACAGTACTAGACCCTCCCAAACAGACCATCACAAACATAAACATACAAATCAGACGCTTCATCTTCACCAACACAATACACAGCATACAGCACAAAACACTCATACTGGACAAAAAACAAGGGGAGATTTCACTACAGGACATCAACAAAAAATACTGTCACTTAGAATCAGTCACATAGGTAAAATCATCAGACATCCAGAACAACATAGATTAGCTTTATATTATATAGCATACAACATAAAACACCTCACACCTCTTAACAATGCAACTGCACACTACCAGGGAATACTGCCAACATTCTACCAGACATGCATACAGGCAATACAAGGACATGAACAGTTAATACAGCAAACAACACAAAATATACAAACATTTAGTTAGAGAGCAAGCACCATCACTCAAACTTAGGATTAAAAGAGGACACAAATACTTCATGTCTGACTTCACATGCACCTGTTCATACCTACACAACAAACACATAACACCAAAAGCTAGGGAGATCACATATAGACTGTTATACAATATGACACCGACAACACAGACAGCAGCATACAAATTCAAACAAATATCACAGTGTCAGCTATGTAGAAATAACACAACAGAGACAGAGGAACACATTTATTATACATGTCCAACAATTACAGCCATACGCGCAACACTGAAACACCTCATACAAATGCACACAGGCAAACAAACCGACATATATAAAGCAATTTTTCTCAACACTATACCAAAATCAGCAAAAGACATACATACAAAACTACTGACAGCTCTTTCTTACTATAGATATCTCATATGGACATGCAGAAACTCAGCCAGATACAAACACCGCACATATAACACACACTTAATATCATTTATGTACACGCACAAAATATCACAACTGTTTCCAGAGTAAGTTATATGTATTCTTCATTATTGTATTACACATTTGGTATACATGAGTGCGAGAAAGAAAGAAGAAACTGTGAGTGAATGGTGAGTGAATGATTAAAAAGATCACATATGGTCAAAATACCAATGGAAAATCCCTTATGTAAAGAATAGTGGAAGTATAAATGCTTGTTTTATTTGTTTCAAAATGATGGTTTCAACCCTTATAGATAAGGGGAAAAAGAAAAAAGGAGAAAAGCAAATCAACTCCTCCCGTTCCAAATTACTATTTATGGAATGTTTTGCTTTAAATGCACTTGTTGTGCTATACTACCACCACTACTAAGATTATCACTTTAGTAAATAGAATCACATATCTGTTATATTATTATTATTATTATTATTATTATTATTATTATTATTATTATATATTTATTTTTACTATTATTATTATCATTATTATTAATACTATTATTATCTTACCTTACTATCTTTAGTATCATTAATTTTATAAGTATTAATGATATCATCATTATTAATTTACAACTTCATCTCCCATGTTCCCCCCTTTGTTTAAGGTTTGTTGCTTTTGCTACTACCCCCACTAGTTTGTTTCAAACATTTGTCCTGCCTGTGGTCATGAGGGCATTGGTTGAGTGAAACCAATTGGTGGGAGAGTAGCGAGGGAACAAAATGTAAAGACTTCCCCTTTTCCTTGTAGTCAATACTTACCTTATTATCCTTAGTATCATTAATTTTATAAGTATTACTGATATCATCAGTAGTAATTTACAACTTCATCTCCCCTGTGCCCCCCCCCCCTGCTTATGGTTTGTTGCTTTTGCTACTACCCCCACTGGTTGTTTCAAACATTTATCCTGCCTGTACCGTCATTAGCGGTCATGAAAGGCATTGGTGGAGCGGAACCAATTGGTGGTGGTGTAGTGAGGGAAACAAAAATGTAAAGATTTCTCCTTTTCCTTGTATTCAGTATTTACCTTATTATCCTTAGTATCATTGATTTTATAAGTATTATTGATATCATAATTATTATTTTATAACTTCATCTCCCCTGTGCCCCCTTTGCTTATGGTTTGTTGCCCTTGCTGCTAACCCAACTGGTTGGTTCAAACAATTGTCCTGCCTGTACCATCATTAAGGGTGGGCATGAGGGCTTTGGTGGGGTGAAACCAATTGGGGAGAGTGTAGCGATGGAGACAAAAATGTAAAGATTTCCCCTTTTCTTTGTATTCAGTATTTACCTTATTATCCTTAGTATCATTAATATTATAAGTATTAGTGATATCATCATTATTATTTTACAACTTCATCTCCCTAGTGCCCCCTGTTGCTTATGGTTTGTTGCCTTTGCTACCACCCCCACTGGTCGGTTCAAACATTTGTCCTGCCTGTACCATCATTAAGGGTGGTCAGAAGTACATTGGTGGAGTGGTAGCGATTGGTGGGAGTGTGGCAAAGTAAAAAAAATGTAAAGGTTTCCCTTTCTCTTTGTCACCCCCTTTGAATCATGTGAGTGAGTGTTGAATGAATGAATGCAAAATCACATATGGTTACCAGATCAATGATACTGTAAAAATTTGTGTAAATACAAATGCTTGGGGAAATGAGGGGGAAAAAACCCCAACTCCCTTTACTCCAACTATTATTAAAAACTGCAGTTTGCAATTGTATGTACCTGCTATGCTATGTTAACACCATTCCAAAGAAAATCATCCTAGCAAATGGAATCACAATTTGTAAAAAGGTTATCATTTTCATAACTATTATTACCATTGCTGGTTTTTATATTGGCTGTTATTACCCTCAGTATGTCTCTTCTTGTCATTATTATTATTGTCATCATTAGTAATAAAACAAAAACCCTTTTCCCATGTGCCCCCCCCCCCCCTCGCTCATGGTTGTTGTTGCCTTTGCTGATACCCACACCGGTTTGGTTCAAATATTTATCCTGTCTTTACCATAATTGCCCAGATAGTGGTGATGAAGGCATTGGTGGAGTGAAACAAATTGGTGAGAGAATGGCAAGGGAAACAAAAATGTAAAGACTTCCCCTTTTCTTTGTTTAACCCCCATTCACATGTAAATGTGTTCAAGGAATGGAATATGCTAATGGTAAATTTCCTATGTTGTAAACACAAAATATCACAGATATCTCCAGAGTAAACACAAGTGCTTCTTCTTTCTGATGTTAAAATTTAGTACACATGAGTGCGAGGAAGAAACAAGAAGATGTGAGTGAATAATGAATGAATGAATACAAACCCACATATGTTTACCAAACCAATGAGATTGTAAAAATGTGTGCTAATACAGATGCTTGTTTACTTTTTGCAAAAAAAAAAAAAAAAAAAAAAAAAAAAAAAAAAAAAAATAGGAAGGGGAAAAATGAATAAACCCTTAAGAAAAAAAAGTCCAACAAAAAAAAAAAAAAAATAACAATAAGCAAGGAGAAAAAGATAACTCCTTTTACTTCTACAATTATTGAATATTGTATGTTTAAAATTATATGTACCTGCTATGCTATGCTAACACCATTCCTAAGAAAATCATTCTAGCAAATGGAATAACAGTTTTGGAAAGTGGGATCTTTATCATACCTATTATTATCATTGCTGCTACTATCAGTACTGTTATCACCCTTAGTAGGGAAATATTTGTCATCATTATTATTGATGTATTTGGTTTTATTTGCATTATTATTATAGTTACCTTTATTAATATATAACCTCATCTCCCATGTGACCCCCTCCCCCTTCCCTTGCTCATGGTTTGTTTGTTCACCCTTGCCGACACCCTCACCTTTTGGTTCCAAAAATTATCCTGCCTTTACCATCATTACCTTTTAGTGTGGTGGGTCAAAAGGGTGAGAGTGTGACAATGGAAACAAAAATGGAAAGGTTTATCCTTCTCCCTATCTACCCCCCTTCACATGTAAATATGCCCAATGAATAAAATATGCACACGTTACATACACGCCCACATGCAACGCTCCGTAAACACACCTACACAAATACTAAATACACAGAACGCTTGTAACAACACAAACATTATAAATGCAACCACTACCCTTCCTGCCTTGTAAACCCCGATACTGTTTACACCTCCCTTTTCCCACTATCTTGATACTGTTTGTTTGTTGATGCTGCTGCTGCCATCTCCGATCGGTTCAGACATTTTATACTGCTAGTTTCATCATTACCGAGTGGTGGTGATAGTGTTTAGAGCCGACAGGAGAGTGAGGCGGCAGGGGAAATAATATCGGTGCACTATCATCATGCTGTTGTTTCTGTAAGGTTTTACCCTACAACAAATTCATTGTAGAAATGTTAAAATGTATAAAATATTTGTAATTTTTTGCTCATATGTCACCTACACGCCCACATGCAACGCTCTGTAAAAACACAAACAATACACTTTGCAACGATTTTAACACTCAATAACAATTTAAAAAATTTTTTTTTTTACATTCGTTGCACGGGATATATATATATATCGTCGTCTCCGTGTGGTCTCCAGTGGATGCTTCATGCTCCCCCGCTTTCGCAAGATCCTGGGGTATCTTTCCTTATTTTGTGACGAGGTAGGCTATTTTATACAGTGTTAGGGGTTATCAGTCCGGTCCGCTGTCGGCCCCACCGTTTCACCGGTGGAGCCAGTTTCGCCACTGCGCTGCAACAGCTTGCTGTCTTCCCAGCTGCCCGCCCGTCTCTCCGGACATGTCTGATGGACTAGCAATAAGTTAATCGTAAAAACTCCGCCGCGGAGCAAACTCGGCAAGGACCTCTGATCGTCAGAAGCATACCCCCCTTCCCCAAGTATTTCGGGCCTTTAACCACTTAATACTCTTTGGGGGCGGTCCCGTCCGGGTCATGACTCCGGGCTCTTACCACTGTCACAGAGACGTTCGGTCACAATTGTTATCCCTGTTGTTATGCTTGTCTCTTCGCTGTTAAGTAAAGATATACTACAATGTAAGATCCTAGTAAGCGAAAACATTCTTGCACAAATGTCTCAGAACAAGCATAACATATTGTGGAAGATGTTGTTCCAAATGTTGCTGTATGTAGCCTGGGCGCAGTGTTGGGGTGAGCGCCCAACATTGCTTAAATACCCCAATGGCTCGTGAATACATAACCTATGCAGCAAAAGTCCAACTCCTGGCCTTCACGTGGCGGAACTGTTTCTACTAACAGGAGAAGGGGCGACGGCGAGTTTTCTGGCGCCAAAAAATAACCAGTGTGCTCTAGATGTGTAAACACATACACGCATGTGCAGACACGTATGTGCGTGTGTATACATCTAAACTCGAGTGAGACCACAGTCTGCTCTAGCAAACGTAAGGTGCTGAAGACGGAGGCAACCAGCCAGGAGGCGCACCACAGAAATCAGGATGCCACGCAATTACGCAAAATGGAATATGTCGACTACTGCTAAATGTTATAGTGCTCGCCCTGCTTTGGACCCCCAGGCAGGTGCAGTGCCGGGCCCTATGTCTCGAAAGGGTCCAACCCCAACTACTGGAGGTCCTTCTCAGATGTCATGTGGAGCCAGGGGACATGAGAATAGAACAGCTGGTCGTACTAAACAAAGACTTAAAATAATGCACTGGAATGCGGAGGGAGTCAGAAAAAAAAAAGAATTATATAACATCCTGGACCAAGAAAAAGTAAGCATATGTTGCTTGCAAGAAACTCACCTCAACGAAAATATAGCTTTCAAAATCAGAGGCTACCAGTGTTACCGATCTGACCGAAAGGACAGGCGAAAAGGTGGGATACTTACCCTTGTAAAAAATACCATCACTGCTTCCCAAATCGAAGTCTTCATGGAAGGGGCTGAGTATCAGACACTTAAACTTAAGACAGGCTATACAGACCTACATCTGATCAATTACTACTGTATAAGTGACCGCTCACAGGCACTGGACACACTACCATTTTTAGAAAAAATGATTGTGTGTGGCGATTTCAACAGCCACTCGCAGAGTTGGGGCTATGATCACATGGACCAGAGAGGAGAGAGACTGGAAGACTGGCAGGATGAGAATAGATTCGTCTTGGTTAACAAGCCGTCCGACCCACATACTTTCTACTCGTGATCATGGAACACTACAACTACACCTGACCTGGCTTTTCATTCACCAGACCTGGAGTGGAACATTACACGAATTGTTGGGAAACAACTTGGTGGCAGTGACCATCGGCCAGTCTTTCTAACTGTAGAAAATGAGCTTGTAAGTGAAAGCAGCACCCTCTCGAGGTGGAAATACAAGAAAGCAGACTGGGCAATGTACAAGAATCGCACCAGCATACTGGTTAGAAACCTGAACACTGAGAAAGACATACATAAAGTAGTTGAAGAGTTTGGGAAATGCATACTACATGCAGTGCGAGAAACAGTACCAAGAGGAGCCCGTAAATAATATTAACCCTACTGGAGTAGTGAACTGGAACAATTGCATAATGATGTGGAAGTGTGTAGAAAGCAAGCAGAGGCCACACCCAGCCAAGAGCACCACAATAAATTCCAGCACGCAAAAAAAAAAGCCAAATTTCAAAGGGCCAAGCTGCAGGCCAGACGGAAAAGCTGGCAGGAAAAAAACAGTCTCTGAACTTTGAAAGAGACACAAGGAAATTGTGGAAGCTAATAAAACAACTTAACGATGAGGGCACAAGGAGAAACTCAAAAATTGCACTACATAAAGATGGAAACATCTTAACAAGAAGGCAAGCAGCTGACCATTTTGCGGACTCATTCGCACAAGATAACAATATCAAAATTAGTCCAGAGAAACAACAAGAGATTCGAGAGAAACAGCAACATACAGGACAGAAGGAAATAGTACATGAGATTCTGGAGGCACCCATCACAATCAGCGAACTGGAGCTATTCATATCAAAACTGAAAATGAGAAAGTCACCAGGAGCTGATGGTATTGTCGCAGAACTCAGTGGGTCCGCCTCGTGATGTTTCTGCTTGAGGAAATGCGCGTTGAGACATCGGGCAGTCGGGTGACGAAAATTTACCAGTGAAAGGGAAGTAACCAGTAATTTGACTCAACCCGACCAGAGTCGTTGATCGCCCTTTAAGAATATTCAAGTAGGTGGGTGGTGGAACAGGTTTTCGGGCAAGACAGACTGCGCATGTTCGACGCAATCGCAGTCGATTGTCCCGGAACACAACAGTTGGAGACGAAGGTTGCTGGCAGGCAGTCGACATTTTGGCCCAGTGCTAAGGGAGAGAGAGAGCGGGACGCCGTGTCTTGATGAGGATTGAAGACTTCTGACATAATGTCCAGTTGCAGTGACAACGCTTCTCTTATCCACTGTCGTGCTGTTTGTGTGAAGGTATGTGTACAACCTTGTTCTTAACTAGTGCAGTGTCGGTGATTCGACTTATGAAATTTCGCTAACGCGTGTACTGACCGGCGCGGGAAAGGAGGTCACGTGTGAACAGTTGTAAGCTTGTGGTTACGACTGTAAAATTACGCCTGTGGGCAAACGCGTGTGTAGCAGCATTGTGTGTGTAGCAGCATTGTACTGCTAAGATATTTCATAGGTTAGCAGCGCGCGGCTTATTTTCAGCCCCTGCTGAGCGGGGAAATCGGGTTCAGGGAAGTGAGACCTATAATTTGAGTTCACACATGGCCAACTTTATTACCTCGAGCGTCGGCGTGGTCAGCGTGGCCGAACCGTTACTCACAGCGCTACCGGAAGTAGATTAAGGAGTCGCTTCGGATATATCGAGTGATACATCGATGAACTCGGGCGTGTTTCAACGAATCGAATGCACCGGTCGACCGAAACCTCCGAGGTCGTTTTAAGGTCGTACCGGGTGTCGAGCTTCTGATCACGTGGTGGTGAGACCACTGGCTTTCTTCTTGGCTTCCCTCATCTGTCTTTAAATTAGTTCCCTAGATGGAAGGCCAGCTTAATATATAGTGGATTCCTGAGAGGTTGATAGAGGGAGAATTGTTCATATTGAACAGGACACCGTTCTAAATGCCCCGACCTGGGACCAGGGAGGGAGGAACGGGGTGTGGATTTCTGCTACAGGGGGATCACCCTGTATATTTATTTGGAGTTATTGGATTGTGCCTACGGCATGGTACGACATCATCGTTGGCGGATAACAGGAAGGGGGTTGAGGAAGTACTGCCATCGGCCCTCCTTCATGGCCCTTCTATCTACAAGTACAACTAACTCACTAACCGTATGTGTTGTCTAGCTATGTTTCAGCAGAGACCCATATCTCAGACACCAATCTTGGCCCAGTCCTACGTTCGTCTGAGAAAGAGGATGTAGGACAGCTGCCACTTTAGTTCTAGGTCCAGTCTGTCCTCGACCATTTAAGCAGCCAGTGAAGGAGTGCGGCCCTTATGGGAAGGGTCCACACGTCTGAGTAAGGGGGACTTAAGTGTACCTGCTGTGGGTAAGTCTTATTCATGGTGCTCTCACTGAGTGTTATCCTCCACAGGTTCTATCTTGTTGAGAGCAGAGCGGCGACCTGGGGACGAGTCCAGTGATCCGGACTAGGGCGAGAGCCGGTGGGAACAGCTAGGAAGTCCACCACCTCAGCGAGCAGTACTTACAATCGAGAGTACGTCTCAGGATGGGCTCCAGCTAACTCATTGCCCACTCCACGTCTGATAGCCCAGGTTGTTCGCCAGGACCGCACCATATCGCCTTGTTCATTACTTCAGCTGGGCAAGTATCTGGTTGTTGTTAGTGTCTCAATTGTGAGACTGACTGACTGCCTTCATGCCAACTAGTTATGATGTCTCCGCTACCAAGTGCCTGGTACCCTGTGGTGCCTGATATTGTGGAAGAACTTTTGTCTGTTTGGAACTCTATCTACAGTGCCACGGTTCAGCGAGGGAGGTATCTGTGCTGGGATATCTGTGCTATGAGTCGGGAGATCTGCGTGGGACTGCTACTACCATTGAGTGAGAGATCACCCTCTTGCTATACCCGCAGTACCATCGATACTTCCAGACGCTTCAGAGGAGTGTTCTAGTTCCTCAGCTCCCGAGAGACAGTCTTTATCCCTACTCTAAGGTGATCCCGACTTCAGGGACGTCATCTACCGGAGGTCCCAAGTACCAGTGAATCGACTCGCCAGCCATCCTATCCAAGTGGAGAAAATTATACCTGGAGGGAGGCCTGAGAGACTTGGTGAGCGTGTCTGACTTACCCAATAGTGTGACTTGAGGCCCTGACGATGATGACACTTTCTCCAGGAGGCTACTCGATCCTTGCCACGTCTTATCTCATAGATACTGCAAGGACTATCTCGGAATCATCATTATCATTCTCATTCATCTTGTATAATACGCCATATTGTTAACATAGTTAGCTGCCAGAGTTGCGTCATGAGTTCAGGACGAGGTAACGTCCCTTGGTTGAGAGTGAGGGAGATAGGGTTCCAAGGGCCGAAGGGGTTTTGTGGACTGAGGTCACCTATGTCCCAGGGCTAAAGGTATCCCGTTGTCAAAGTGTGATAGCAGGTTCCCCTCACCCTAGGGAGTGTTATGACAGGTATCTCCAATGAAATGATCAGGAACCTAGGAACAGAGGCCAAAGCAAAGCTGTTGCAGATCTTCAATAACAGTTGGACCTTAGGCAGTGTTCCACAAGCCTGGAGAGAAGCAATCATGATACCCCTCCTAAAATCAGGGAAAGATAGTTCCATTGCCTCTAGCTACAGACCAATTAGCCTCACCAGCTGTCTCTGCAAAACACTGGAGCGCATCATTAATCACAGACTGCAGTGGTACATTGAAAGTAAAAACATCCTTGTGCCACAGCAGGCTGGCCTTAGACAGTGCTACTCTACGGAAGATCAGACAACCTACCTCTCTCAAGAAATTGAGGATGCATTCCAAGAGAAGAAGCTGGTGCTTGCGGCATGGATAGATTTGAAGAAAGCCTTTTACAATGTCTGGAAAGGTCTGATGAATAAACTGAGAAACTGCAAAGTCAATGGAAGAATGTACAAATGGGTGAAAGCATACTTGCACAACAGAAGAGCCCGAGTACAGATAGACGGACTAAAGAGCAAGAAAGTACTACTGCGTCACGGTGTTCCCCAGGGTGGAGTCTTGTCCCCCAAACTTGATCTAATCTTCATCAATGATCTCGTTGCTAATCTACTGCATGAAATTAAAGCGGCAATGTACGCCGATGACCTGGTTCTATGGAGCACAAATGAACATGCATCAGTGGCCACCAGATTGCTACAAAGAGCTGTAGATACATTTGTTGCATGGGCAAATAGATGGTGTGTCAGCATAAACACTGACAATTGCAGCACCACCCTATTTACCCTCTCTCCAAAACAAAAGGCAGGGACCATCCAGATAAATGGAACACCCCTAAGAGAAGATAAAGAACCAATATACCTTGGAGTAACATTTGATGGCAGGCTCACATGGAGAAAGCACATCAACAAAGCAGTAGCAAAAGCCAGAAGGAAAATAGCCATCCTGAGAAAGCTAAGTGGAACCACATGGGAGCCAGTGGGAAAATACTTAGCAAAGTTTACCAACCGAGCATACGACCACACCTGGAATACGGGTCAACTGCGTGGTGTTCGGCATCAAAAACCACACTACAAGAGCTGGACAACCACAGGAGGGATAAGATCAACCCATATAGTGGAAATGGAGAAGATGGGGATGACACAAGCACTGACTGAGCGCAGAGATACGAAAACGCTAATACAATCAGAAAATTTCCTCAGCTTGCCAGGCCACCCTATGAAGAACATATTTGAAAACCTAGCTATGGGGCGGTTGAAAAGAAGTAGTTTTATCCACCAGGCCAAACGACTGTGCAGAGAAACCACCGATCTGCCCACAGTTGGTATCCCCCTAACAAATATTCCAGAGCGAACTCCATGGAAAGATGAGCATAGACTATCATTACAAATCCAGACAAAAGTGAGAGGAATATTTGACAAGGAAGAACAGAACAGTGTGCAGCTCAGAACAGCCACTCTCAGCTTCTTTGATGAAGAATACCCACAGGACCTCTGGATCCGAGTCTACACAGATGGGTCAGCACAAAATGTTGTTCGAAATGGAGGAGCGGGAGTGTACATAGAATAACCAAATAATACTAGGGACACAGCTAGAGTACCGACAGGAAAGTACTGCCATAACTACGATGCTGAAATTGAAGCAATCAAGATAGCAACAGAGAAATTACTAAATACCAGCAATGATGCACAACCTATGGTGCTATTGACAGATGCAAAATCAGTACTCGAGGCGCTCCTGTCTGGGAAATTGCCAGTACTAAGGACTCTACTTTCTGAACTTAGCAGTCAGCATAAGGTCACCATACAGTGGATACCATCCCACTGTGGAGTACCCGGAAACGACAAAGCTGATCAATTGGCATACCACCAAAAGAAAAGAATGACAAAATCAATCAGAAAGCCACCAAAACCTGCTCAAGATGACTACCCGCTATGGACAGACCAGAACAAATCATTATTCTGCGCCTCAGAACAGGGCACAATAGATTACGCAACCACATGTATACAAAATTCAAGATTGGTGAAACAGCCATGTGCACATCTGGATTGGCGTCGCAGAAAGCAGAGCACATACTCCAAGACTGCCCAAAATATAACATATCTAGGCAAACCTTCTGGCCTAGAGAGACGACAGTGGAAGATAAACTCTATGGACCGCTGTGTGAACTGAAAAAGACAGTTCAGTTCATACAAGAGACAGCATTGCAGTTATAGACATATTTCAAGCAAACGAAAGAAGAAGTGGAAGATGCCTTGTAAGGATTAGAACAGCAATCGCCACGGGATAGGTAACTTTTTGCAACATGGGAAATAGTTAATAAAACGTAGATACTGCATATATACTATAACACTATAACAAAACTATAGAACTACACTCACTTGCTACTCACTCAACTACTCACTAATGAAAAGCTGTCCAGTGCAGCGAGAAAAAAGTGTTAAGTTCTATATAGAACCTAAACAATAACACGAAGTGGAGATCTGATTTACAAGCATATACAAAAAACAAAAACCAAAAAAAAATAAATAAATAAATAAAAAAAGGACGTTGCGTCGACATGCTTTCATCAGCCAAAAAAAAAAAAAAAAACGACAACAAGATAACACAACAGACACAAACAACGAAAATGACACTACATAGATTACATTAAGGTATAATATTGTGAAATCTGGCGACCGTGGTAGCATAGTGGCTAGAGGCTCACCGTCTCACGGCGGTCATGTGTTCGAATCTTTGAGGCGTGGCTGACCAGATCACACACCGAGTGCCGACGGTTATATAAAAGGGAGACTTTATAAGCAAACGTTTGCTAGTAATGTACGGACATTATACGCAAACGGCTGGTCACGTGATAAGTAAACATTTGCTAATAATTTACGGACATTATGAGCAAACGGCTGGTCACTCGACGTTTACTACCGCTGTCGATTGGCTTAAGAAAACTATTATTCTCCCTTCTTGTCTGTCTTTTGTTTGCAAGTTCTTTTTATTCAAACCCCATCTTCATCTACATACATACATAGTTTATTCCATAAAACTTTAATGTTCATATCCCAATGAATGCCTAGATACGTTACTTACTTCTTAACGTTGAATTTGCGTACGTACTAGATGAAAGTAAGCCTGTAGATGACACTAGTCGTCCTACCTCAAGTGAACCAAGTCGACAGACCTCCACTTTGCAACTGAAGTTCTAGTCAACATTTGTTTTTATGAACTCCGATGCGAGGGTTCAAATGTGATAAAGTTCACACAGGGTAAATTTACATATCATGTGACCATAGTTAATCCTAATTGTTTGTTGATTACTCTTGACTGTTTGGCTCGTCTGTGTGTTACTTTTTTTCGCATATCCTTTACAGGACATTGCAGTCAACACCAGCATTTTTCAGCTGCTGTTGCTGTCTTGGCAAGTTTTACGTTCAGTAGTTTGCCATTGCTTTCTGAACGACCGGCTCACATACCTCTGTAAGTAACCAGCGCGACGCGATCCTCTACCGAATCTCCCGCAGCTGTGTTTCGTACGTGAGTATACGGGATTACGATCAACGTCCTTAACTCCTTCGCCAGGGAGGGGGCTGTGTGTTACTGGTACCTATAAATAGTTACACTGTAATCTACCATGCTTGACGTAGGAGACGTCTAAGGTAGGGTGCCGTAAGACTGACTGCCAAAACTGAAAACTCTACCTGCAAAGAGGTTGACATGATTTAGTTGAGAATCTAGGCTCCATTGGAAGATAAAAATAAGGGGAAGAGTATTATTTGTCGTTTTTACTTTGTTTTATATTGTCCATCAACTCTAAGATTACACCTGTCATCTATTTCTTGTTCGCATTCTTTTCAGTAATATACTTTGCTTATTTGATAGATGCCGTTCTTTTGAATTTCCCTTTGTTCGCCTATGCTTTGCGTCTATTTCTCCATCTGTCCATACAACTGGAGAGAGGAAGGTGGAGGAGGAAGATAATAATGACAGAATTTGCAATATTTCGTTTGTCCATCGACAAGGGTATTTGAACTCGCCGATAAGGATATTTGAACTAAATAAAAAATAAAAAAAAGGCAGGCGGGCAGTCGAACCCCAGTCTCCCGCGTGACAGGCGGAGATACTAACCACTACACTACAGAAGAAAAACTGACATTGCCGCAAACATTAATAATGTAGTCAAATATAAGCCACGTCACCAGCCGTATGCAAATATGAATTGGAAACAAATAGGTATATTAAACTCCTGCGAGAAGAAACGTACTAAACATCAACAACGTTGCACATACCTTACAAGGAGATCCACGTATCGCGAAATACAGGTGAAAATCCGAAATCAGAAGCACTCAATAAATATATAAAATGAATAATAAAATAAAATAAACTACACACAAACGCGTACAATACGACACACAGACGTTTCGATTCTCAGAATCTTTGTCAAGGACAACACAGATAGCTAACAACGAAATACAGAAAACAACAGAAAAAAAAAACACACACGACCTATCACTGTGCCATGTGGGGTAGAAAAGGTGACTTGGCCAGCTGCGAAGGCGCTCGTTGGCTACAGAATTAAAAGTCATCATCATCATCATCAAGTGCCGTGCCGGCTGGCGTAGGCGTTCATGGCTCTCCATAGATCTCGGTCTTTGGTTTTCAGGATCAACTCTGCTGCTGATATTTCTCCATGCCACCGTCTCAATCCATCCAGCATCACTTCTCTTGGTCTACCTCTGCCTCTCTTCCCCTCGATCTTTCCAGTTGTTACGATGTTCTCCAATGCCTCTCTTCTCATCACATGACCGAGGAAAGCTGTTTGTCTCTGTCTTATTGTTGTATATAATGTTCTAGTTTCATTAGCCTGTTTCAGGCAGTCGTCGTTAGTTACTCTGGCAGTCCAAGGAATTCGCAACATTCGTCTCAGGAACCACATCTCTGTTGCTTCTAATTTCTTCTTAATTTGTTCATTTACATTCCAAGATTCACTGCCATACAGCAAAACTGGTTCTACATAGCATTTCAGCACTCTCTTTCTTACATTCAGTGACAGTGACTTATTGCATAAGATACTCTTCATTTTATGAAATGCGGCTTTTGCCTGCCCTATTCTGCTCCTAATCTCTGTTGTACATCTTCCATCTGATGTTATAAATGCCCCTAGGTATCTAAAATTATCAACTTGGTTAAGAATTAAAAGTGGGTTGCCAAAAAGGATTTAAGTAGCCAAAAATATGTGAACAGTCTGCTATGAAAATATGGGGGTGTGGGGACAGTTAGGTCTAGATATGGGGGGGGGGGGGACAGCATAGTAATTGATAATGTAAACAATTGGGGAAGATGCCACAGTTATACCGTAGCGTCCACAACAGTATTGATACCTGCTGGATGGATGCATCCCAGATTGTTGATTAGCTGGCATTCAATTTTAAGCCTGACGGAGCTATTGGAGAAGCAGGGTTTTAATGCGGTGACACATGCATCGTCGACTCCATTATGGTTGGAGGAATTGAAATGGTTGGGGACAGGTTTGTCAGCGCCCTGATTGATGTCTCTGAGGTGTTCTCTAAAACGATCCGCAAGACGTCTGCCCGTTTGGCCAATGTATTTCATGTCACATCGTTTGCAGATGATAACATAAATCAGATTGCGTGATGTACAAGTGAAAGAATCTTTCAAAGTGAAGGTGCCTCGGGGAAATGCAATCTCTGGTGTCTGAACAATGTATGGGCATGTCTGAACGTTGTTATCGTATTGTACGCGTTTGTGTGTAGTTTATTTTATTTTATTTTATTATTCATTTTATATATTTATTAAGTGCTTCTGATTTCGGATTTTCACCTGTATTTCGCGATACGTGGATCTCCTTGTAAGGTATGTGCAACGTTGTTGATGTTTAGTACGTTTCTTCTCGCAGGAGTTTAATATACCTATTTGTTTCCAATTCATATTGCTATATCCTGCTGCAGCCGCTGCTTTTTCTTTCTATTCCATATGCAAATAGGTTACGTGACGAGCTGTTTGCGAATAGGTCACGTGACACAGTCTGCCTTAGGAAGTTACTGAAGATTAAATGGCAAGACAAGATCCCAGACACTGAAGTCCTAGAAAGAGCGTCCATGCCCAGTATCCACACTCTACTAATGAAGAATCAGATTCGCTGGGCTCGTTACTTGACTCGCATGCCAGATCACAGGCTCCCTAAACAAAATTTTTACGGCGAGTTGCGTTGTGGTAAACGCTCCCAAGTCGGCCAGAGGAAACGCTTTAAAGACACTCTGAAAATCTCACTGAATGCTTTTGGAATTCATCATGACACCTGGGAGACTGCAGCCAGAGACCGAAATTCGTGGCGTACATCATTATGCAAGGGTGCAGTCACTTGTGAGGCAACCGGGACTGCAAGAGCTGTGAAGAAAAGACAGAACAGAAAAACCACTGCAGAAATCCCCCTCCAGAAACGTCAAGCATTCTTTGTCCACATTGTCAAAGAACATTTCGAGCCAAAATAGGCCTTATCAGCCATCTTAGAACTCACGCCTCCATACTTTCAACTCCACTGGATGAAATGAGTGGTCATCATCATTCTCGATGGACAAACAACAACAACAACAGGTAACGTGACCAGCCGTTTGCGTATAATGTCCGTACATTACTAGCAAACGTTTGCTAATAATCACTTCGTGTATAAAAATATGGATCTAACACCATTTGCCTAATGCACTTTTAGATGTGTAAAGGGATCGTTTACTTCACCTATAGATAATTGTATTTTTGTTGTGAACCAGAACACAAGTCATTTATCCATATAAAGATCTTGGAAACAGCTTACTGCGAATTCAACAGAACTTACATAAACGTTATGAATGTGAAAAACTTACTCAACTCCTCTTTGTTAAGAAAGTTGCGTATCCTTTACAGGACATCGCAGTAAACCCCAGCAATTTTAGGCTGTTTGTTATTGCTTGGCAAATTTACCTTCAGTAGTTTGACATTGCTTTCTGAACGACCGGCACCATACCATTTTTATTAAATACCAACACAAGCCGGTCTGCTGCCAAATCGCCTGCAGCTGTGTTTCGAAAGCGGTATGCAGAATTACGAATTGCGCCGTAACCCCATCACCACAGAATTGGTCTGCTCGTAGATTTATTGCAAGATAGACCCTCCATTTCTTTAAACACCGAGAGCGAAGATGGACCATATAATGATACAAGAAGCAAAAGAATGACTTGTATTATCTCAAACCAAGGTTATACGGTTAGTTATACCTTTCCTTTCTTCTCTTATATCCCAGACCCTCGGACTTTATATGATATTGTTAGTTGCTACACGCCTTACGCACATTGGACAAGCGTCTAACATTCAGAGCCAGAGAACTGATTCTGAAACAACGGGAAGTTTTATGACGACAGATTGTCAAGCCGTCGATCAACCGTCTTAAGCCAAGCTAGAAGAAAGCACGTCCCGCCATCTTGGCCCAAACCGGAAACTCGCACATTGGACACATGATGTTAAATTCATATTTTATTGACCTATCGGCGTTCGGCGGGTGATATGATCAGTGTCACGCCGGCCATCTTAACGTCTCAAGACATTCCCCGGTACTCACTTCAGGCTGGTTCGACCTGAGAATCCAGGGCAATTTAAAACAAATCTGTCTCGATGCGGATTCGAACTCATGACCATCCAGCAGGCGTGCGACTGCCAAGTCACTAAGCTACCCCAGTTCTCTACACAGATCTATGCTTGTTATTAACTGATGCCCAAAACGCCACAAAGCGTGAAAAATTGTCTTTTCATTGTACTGTTGAAATGGAGCAAAACTGACAAACAACGGAACGAACAAACTTTATTTCTTAAGGGTTAAAAATTGGGCAACACAGGCCGGTTTGACATTCTGCTCTTATTATATCTTTCCTCTCATACGTAATTTCATTCATACTTGTACATCACTTATGAAGATAATCTTGAACAACAACAGAAAATTATGCGTTAAAACGCATAGCAAATAATCAATGATACATGACTCACTAAAGCAATTTTTAACATGGCCATTATAAATACCGATGGCAGGTGATGCAGCTCGCTTCACGATTGGGGTTCCCACAAGAATTGCCGAGCGCAGCGTTCATGTTCTCGGTTGAAGATATTGCACGTCTCAATAGTACAACTGTGCAACAAGGTAGGCTGCGTGCTTTTATCTCTGACAAGTATAGAAGAGAATAAATTGTCCCGAAGCACTCGCCCGCTATCAGTTGTGATGTGATAGGGCCATCACATTTTGTAGGCCCGAATGCACGGAGGAATAGGCGGGTCTTTCCCGCATTTAGCAGACAACGAGCCCAGGCGTCGAAGCCTTGTCCGACCGTGTTCATGATATTAGCAGCGCAGTTCCCTAACAGCTTCGATAACGCAACCGTTACCTATCGTTAACTCTTTTACACTAGCACCATATACCCAATAGACCCCAAGACATGGGAAATGGTTCTTCATTTTACGGTTGACATGGTGCAATACTACAGGTGGTGTAGCTGAACTCCCCTTAACAATTAATGCTCCCACATTCAATTGGTTGACACAGCACTCATTTTCTCGGTTGGTGATATTACAAATCCCATAGAGTAACTGTGCAACAAGGAGATCAGAATTGTTAATTACGGTGATGAACTAATGCCACTCACCCTTGTGTCTGTAATTCTAAAGAACAAGGGTATACCCAAATGCAACATCAAAGTGAATTATATCAGTCTGAAATAAGTCAATGTAATGAAAAACAAGGTAGGTCAGAAAGTAATGCACCACAATTGTTAAGTCTTTAACTGTGAATAACATACACATGAAATTTAGTCACAATGTCCATACACATGTGCAGCAAACATTTCTATTTCTCATCATAATCCCCATCAACTTTAACAGCTTTACGCCATCTTGAAGCAAGAGCATGTATCCCGGATCTGTGCCACATTTTGTCCTGTTCTCGTAGCCATTTCTTCATGGCATTAATCACTCCCTCGCTGTCTTCAAACTGTGTCCCACGAATAGCATTCTTATGGGGACCGAAAAGATAGAAATCAGATGGTACCAGGTCTGGACTATTAAGTGAATGGGGCAGTATTCCACCCATTTTGTCGATTGCTTCCCTTGTTTGCAAACTTGTCTGAGGACGCGCGTTATCGTGAAGGAGAAGCAGTTGCTCTCGATTCTTGTGAGGCCTAACCCTACAGTACCGATGATTGAGTTTTGTGAGTGTTTTGATATAAATTACCGAATTGATGGTTCCACATTTTGGCAGTACATCCACGAGAATAACCCCACCAATGTCCTTAATAACAAATAGTGAACATGATTTTACCGGTTGATGGAGTTGTTTTGAATTTCTTTCCTCGCTCGTGATTGAGGAAGATACCATTCCATTGACTGTCTTTTTGTCTCCGGCTCAAAGTGATGAACTCAAGTTTCCTGACACAATGTTTGACAAAAAAACATCCCAATCTGTCTTGAACCACCGCAACAATTCGAAACAGATTGTTTTCCTTTGGGCCTTATGGTCCTCTTTGAGAGCTCGAGGAACCCATCTTGCACAAACCTGTGAATATCCCAGGTTTTTGAAAATTTCAATCGCACTACCTTTGCTTATTGAAAACTGCATGGGCAATTGTTGACTTGTGATTCGCTTATCTCTGCGAACCATGATGTCAGCACTTTCCAACATGATCTGGCAGGTGGCTGTGGCAGGACGTCCAGAGCGTGGCTTATCCGCCAGCTCTACATCTCCACTTGCGAAACCATAACCCTCAGCGCCCAAAGACTAATTGTGCTTCTGTCTACTGCAAAAGTGTCATAAACAGCACACAAACGTTTGTGCTTGTTAACACATTTTCTTTCTCTGAGGTCAAAATTCTATAACAATCTGCTTGAAACGTACGTCATTAATATCATTTCATCTGTTCCTTCATGCATGTGTCATTAATATCAGCCATTTCAACGGGTTTGTGTCTCGGTTAGAATTGATTTACAGAGGTGCACTTTGGTATACACCTTTAAGAGATTATAAACTTAAATTGGTGCAAATTTAATACTTCTAGCTTTATTATATCATGACCGCCCTACGCTTTCCCGCATGGCACATGATTGATTGATTGATTGATAATAATCGTAGTGCATAAATGAGTGACCTACCCTCGTATTTCATTCATCACATGCCATGTCAATAAGCGTAGGCCGTCACATTTAACCATCTCAGACGATCACCAGAGTCGCGTGGGACAGCTTCCGTGTTCTAGTCTCGAACATCAATCAATCAATCAATCAATCAATCAATCAATCGATCATGTGCCATGCCGGGAAGCCTGGGCGGTGATGACTCGCCATTTCACTCGATCACCAGTGTCGTGGATCAGCTCAGTGTTCCTTTCTCGACCATGCCATGTGGCCAAGCCATACAGGTATTTACTTCTCGGTCTTCCCCTTGGTCTGTTCCCTTCGATCTTGCCAGTTGTCACTAAGTTCTCCAATCCATTTCTTCTCATAATATGTCCAAAAAATTTTGACTGTCTACGTCTAATTTCTCTAATCAATTTACTATTTTCATTTGTCTCCTGTAGTACTTGGTCATTGGTTTTTCTGTCTGTGCATGGTACTCTTTGCATTTTCCCCAGAAACCACATTTCTGCAGCAATCAGATGATTTTCAGCTTGATTGCTCATTGTCCAAGTTCCACATCCATACAAAATAACAGGCTTTATGTGGAATCTCTACACTCTTTTTCTCGTTTCAATTGATGTTTATTGGTCAGTATGGTTTTCATCTTGCTAAAGGCTTCTTTCGCCATGGCAATTCTTGTTCTAATCTCTACATGGGATCTACCATCAGATGTTATGACTGTTCCGAGATAATTGTACCGATTCACTTGTTGAAGAATATTCCCATTTACTTCTATATTACATTGTGGTATTTCGTTCTTCCTAGTGACGACCATAATCTGTGTTTTTTTTTAAACAATTTAATTCTAATCCGAGTTGTTCACTGTGTGCAACAACCGCATCTACTCGACTATGCCACGTGGCAATTCCATCCAGATATTTACTTCTCTGCCTTCCCCTTATTATTTTCCTCTTAATATTGCCAGTTGTCACCAAGTTTTTAATTTGAGTACTTTAATAGCAGTAGCTGAAAGATTTATTAAAGAAGTTAAAAGTAGAATAGCCCAGGCGCGCGGAAGCATTTCGCAAGATGAATATTCTCTGCAAGTTATCTTTGCAATTTAGGTGAGCTTAATTATGAGTTCTTAACAACTGTATTGGGCCAATTCTTATATAGGAGAGTAAAAAGTGGATAATTAGCAGACAGTTAGAAATTATGAGGCAGCTACGGAGATGTGATTTTACTGAATACTGATGAGAACACCGTGGCTGAATAGAAAGAGCAACGAAGACATCTTGAAAGAAGATGACTTACAAAGAAAATTGGTTACTCGCATCATGAGAAGGGGAAAGCTGGAGTATGTTTCACAAAAGAGAAAGTTGGAGGGAAGTGTGTTCGCCTGATGCGACACAAGATAGTAGTGTCACCAATGCCGACCGGTCGTAGAATGTGGAAGTAGAGTTCATCGACCAGGATATTTTTTAAACAGCTTGAAATTTCAAGCTCTGAACTCGAGACGCGGCCGCGTAAACTGTAGGTTACCTTTTGGTCGTTAACTAGTGGCTTTTCGGGGGACATAAAGGCTAAAAGTAATCTATACGTGAGTTCAAGCTATCAGGAAACAACAGATACCACAAGGTTTATGGGTACAAGCGAGGTCAGAAGTAACCCGGACTGTCGGAAAAGAACGCTATACACCTGATTTATGGCAGTGGAAGCGTGCTTGGACTGATGCATGTAACTTCTAGGAGAATGAACTCAGGATCGAGCGTTAACCTTAAATTCAGAAGTGGCGGGCTAAAATGAACTAGTAGGTGATAGGTAGACATGCAGATTAGCCAGTCTGCGTGCTGTGAGCTGATTGGATAGTCCCTCGCGAAACGCACGGAAGACTAGTCCGCGCGAGGCAACGCCAGAATTAGTGAGCGATACATATATGGGACAATCCAGTCAGTTTGGACAGTGTGGAACAAGCAAGAGTACGGTTTCAGCAGCAGTGCTTTTTTAGCCGAGGGCTGAGCCCTTTGCTTAGCCCGGGAGGTATGAGTTCGAAACTTTGGCGATGGTGATGTCAATATCCCAGGCTGTTTAGTTTCCAGGAAAACGAGGAGGTGATATGGTAGACGGAAAGGAGCCCACATCAAAGTTTTGTCTGGATCACCAAAACAAGCAGATGATCAAGGATCTGTGGACCATTTCTCTCTCTCTCTCATCATGTTCCTCTTGTACCTTGCGGTGTCGAGGTGAAGTATAAACTTCGTGAGAGTGCCAGGTTATGGGCTTCGTATATCGACATTCCCATGGTAAATAGGCCTGACGGGATGGAACACATATTCCGAGGATCACAAATGGCGTGCAAGCCATTTGAGAGGGACTGTTGGCTAAGGAAACCGCTCACTAATTGCAGATGATGGCTAATGTCGTATAGGACAGAGATAGCCAGAGGACGCATGTGGAGTGGAATCACAGAAAAGACTGTAGTCGAATAAGACTGGGAAAAGTCAAGTGGGATCCATGACAAGCGATTGATTGGGCAGAGGCAAACGAAACCCAGAATAATAACCAGAAGATCATCTGGATGACAGAAACGAACGTAAGTTGACATAAGACATTGTTAGAATATTCGCTAGATTATAATAAAGTACCTTAGTTTAGAAAGTTAGGGCAAATCGCTGAACGTAAACTTATTAAGAAATCACAACCCGACAAATGCTAGGGCTGAATGCGACGTCCTGTAAATGATCCATATCTAACAGGCTGAACTAAAGTGATGGGAGTCAAATTAATCGATTAGATGAGCAGAGTGTAGATTATATATATATATATATATATATATATATATATATATATATATATATATATATATATATATATATATATATATATATATATATATATAGGCAATTAACCACGCAACAATTATATGCGTTAGTGGGCATAAATAGGCTGGTATCTGATTAGAAATATTATGATGAAGGCGAGTAAATAGAAACGAGAGGCCATACATTAAGGTGAACACGGCGACCAAACACAGCAGACATGCAGAAGAAGGTACGAAGGCACTCGTGACCATCTTCGTGCTATCACAAAAACATGGCGCTGCGAGCGGGATCTTCCAAAGTAGCTTTTGTCTGCCTGCCTAAAGTTATGGTTGAAGACAGATTCACATACAAGGAGTTGTTGCATACAGTTGGTAGTCTATTGTTGTTAGTTTGGCAGTTGTGAGTGCTTGTTCTACTAGGCCTACTAATCCTACAGTTGTTCAGTAGGCTTTCAAAGCTGTCAGTAGGACTTTCTAGTAAGTCTACTCGTTTAGGGACTCTTGGTTTCAGCTTACCCGGCAAACCCACTTTACCGCAAAAGAAAAAAAAAAAGAAAAACCCAGAAGGAAGCCGAAGCAGCAGAGTCAGTCCTGTCCTGGAGCGAAGTCCAGTAAGTGGTTCTAATAGATTTCAACGAAAATCACAGACATAGCTACCAGAAGTACACGCTCTTCACTATTATTCGAAAACAGCGCAGGGTCCTCTGTGCAGGGCAATATTGATTCTCACTCACCAACGTCGCCATGTAAACAAGTGAGGTACATCATGGTACGCACTCGAAAAAACATCAATACTTTCGGGGGCCCACACGGCCCCACTGTGAATGAGTACTTACGAAAAATTCGTTCAACGTTCAGAGCGGGCATGATGGGGACAGCTGACAAAGTCGATCTGATCATCGACACGATTTTACCGCACGTGCACAGAGAATTAAAGTTGCAAACATCGGAGAAGGACCATGAAAAAATGTTCAAGAACTAACGGCGACATTCCCCCCCCCCCCCCCCCCCCCCATCAGACAGGGTAGCCGGGAGTCGATCATCGAATTCTCCCATAAACTGTACCGGGAATTCGAAGAGGTGGTCTGCGCACAATAGAGACAGAACGTCTCAACGTTTCACGAGTAAATGCTCAGAGACCAGTTTGTCGTACAGCTGAGAGACGATTTGCCTCGTCAGATGATAAAAGAAAGGCTCATTGATGAGACTTCGATGTCGTTTGTAGCTGCTCGTGATTGTGCAGTGCAATGGGCCAGCGCTAAACACACTCTGCAGACTGAGGTGTACAACGTTGAAGTCACGGTGGGGAACCGTAACAGCGACCACAGACAACAGAGCACTGGACATGGCCGGAACAACGAACAGAGGGGCATTCCGGCTGAAAATGACAGTAGAATGCCACGTGAACAGTCGGGTGAAGTAGAGGAACTTAAGCGGGAGATTGCGCAATTAAAGATGCAATTGTCGCATCTTATTAACGGTCGGGGACAGCCCCAGGCACTGTCTCAGAGACAGCAAAGACAGATTCGCTGTAATCATTGCGGCCGGATTGGACACGTTGCCAGGATGTGTAGGGGAAATCTAACTATAATCCCGTACAGCTACGAGTCAGGCCGCGGCGGGAAGGTTCAAGGACTCACCGATAAAAATGCTGGACGAGCGCCCAGAAACAGTAATAAACATTGACAATAAAAGAGTGAAGTGCGTTCTGGACACGGCTTCGCAAGTTTCCACGATTACAAAGGAATGTTTTAATAAACTTTTCAGACATTATAAGTTAGATTTAGATAATTACAGTAAATTAACATCAGCAAATGGCGTTTCCATACCATATCTAGGGTACTTCAGCACCAGCATGCAAAAAGGGACTGACTGTGTAGATAGATGCGGAATTTTTTTCTTAAAAGATGTGAGGGGCACAGAAAACAAGACGCCTCTATATTAGGAATGAATGTACTGGCAGAGTTTCCAAATGTTAGCAGATATTTTCAGTTCTACAGGCCAGCAGACGACGAAACAAGTGTTGACCTAGATCGGAAGAAAGTGTGGGTGACGGGGGAGGCCAAGACCCACATACCTGCCCACTCGCTGGCTGTCCTGCTAGTTAGGGTTCGCGCGGGATTAACAGATAGAACGGTCGTGTTAGAAGGAGGTGTGTGCCAAATATAGGTAGTTAATATGAGTGACGAAGATGTGTTTTTGGCCAGAGGTACTCAGGTGGGGGAGATATCCGATGCCACAATTGACCTGACTAGACATTTTAGGGTGATAGGAAGGCAACGAATTTAGTTGTCCGCTAAACCTGACAGTGGGGAACAGAGACCAGACCAGCCCCTTTTTGACTTGAGTGGTTTTGAGGGAAGCGACAAGGAGAGAAGGTGACTTGAGGGACTCTTAGCTAAATACGATAGCCTCTTTGCCAAATACGACACTGACATTGGGTTTTCTGATAGAGTTACTCATAGCATAATGTCGACGGATGAAATCCCCATAAAACAGCCGTACAGGAGAATTCCTCCTGCCCTGTATCAAGAAGTGAAAGACCATTTACAGGGGTTACTAGACAAGAAGATTATAATGGAAAGTTGTAGTCCATGGTCTATCCAATCGTCTTGGTCCGGAAAAAGGACGGAAAATTGAGGATGTGCGTGGACTACAGGGCCTTGAACATGAAAACCAAAAAGGACGCTTATCCAAATCCAAGGGTAGATGACTATCTAGATGCGTTAGGGGGCGTGACACTTTTCTCGTCTCTTGATTTAGCTAGCGGTTATTATCAGGTAGCGATGAATTCAGCAGACCAGGAAAAAACAGCGTTCACTACACCCTTTGGTCTATATGAATATTCGCTACTTCCAATGGGTCTGGCTAATTCAACGAGCACATTCCAACGTCTAATGCAGTCTTCGCTACATTATTATATGTTTAATTTACTTTTAGTCTACTTAGATGACATTCTTGTGTACTCCAGAGATTTTAGTGAACATTTAGTAAAACTAATGGCCATATTTGATAGGATACAGGTGTTTGGCTTGAAATTAAACCCATATAAATGCAATTTTTGCAAGAAAAAGGTGGAATTCCTAGGTCATACTGTGTCAGCAGAAGACATAGGAGCGTTAGAAGATAAGGTACTGGCTATCCAAAAAGCTCCCATACCTAGAACGCAGACTGAATTACGTTCATTCCTAGGTCTGGCCAGTTACTATCGCAGGTACGTACCCAAATTGGCACACTAGCTAGACCACTCCATGAATTAGTAGCTCAGCTAAACCAGCAGCACACAAATCCGAGAGAAAGGAAGAAGAGCCCTATCGGGCGGCTATGTTCTACAGAATGCGACGAGGTCTTTAACAAACTTAAAGAGGCCCTAACGTCGACAACATTACTAGGCTTCCCAGACTTCACCCTTCCTTATACTTTAGAGTGTGACGCCTCGTACACTGGCCTGGATGCGGTTTCGTCCCAAATTCAAAATGGTACAAAGAGAGTGTTAGCGTATGCTAGTCGTACTCTCCGCCCGCCGGAGAAGAATGCAACAAGTAGTTCTAAGTTAGAACATTTATGTTTAAAATGGGCATTAACAGAAAAGTTCCGTGGTCTTCTGTTAGGTGGGCAAAATGAGATTTACAAGGATAATATGAATTTAACATTGTGGCACAAAGCGAAACTGGGTGACATTGAGCAAAGGTGGATCGCCCAAATCTCTATGTGTGATTATGTAATAAAACACAAGCCGGGCGAACTAACGGTAACGCTGATTACTTGTCTCGATTCCCACTGGAAGGGCCGGAGGGAGACGACGAAGAAGAAGGCGAAATCGCCATTTGCAGTGTTGCAGCGACATGCATTCCGCCAGCCCTAGGAATAGCTGGTACTGTTGATAGCCGTCCAACGGCAAAGTTTAATGTTGAAAATGCTGATGCGTTGTTAGAATGCCTTGATGTAAATAATGTTGACGAATGTTCAAAATTATGCCTTGATGTAAATATGATTGGTGGGGTTGGTGTGGTAGAAGCTGCTGCTAGAACAGCAGATGTTTTTAATGCCCTTCCCACACACACCTTGCCGTCTTACTCAGCGGAAGTATGGTGAGATTGCAACAAGATGATGTAAATATTAATGCAGTATCTGATGTTGTATCGCGTAAACTTGTATTGTCAAATGAATTTATGCAAAGGTTGCCGCCTCAGACGAAGAAGTTGATGAGGCAGCGCAAGAAGTTATGTGTATTAGATGGGTTGCTGTATAGAAAAATCAAGGGGACGGGTAGGACAGAGTTGCTACAATTAGTTACACCAGAGACACTGCGGCTAAGGATACTGGAGTCAGTTCATATCGTAGGACATTAGGGGAGAGATAGGATGATAAGTATTTTGAAGAGCAGATGTTTCTGGGTAGGGATTACTGCAGATGTAGATAAATTCTGTAGAAGTTGCCACAGGTGCAATGTAGCGAAGCCACCTCACGTCAATGTTAAGGGACCGGCAGGTAGTTTGTTAGCTTCAAAACCATTTGAAGTGGTAGCGATGGTCTTTACGCTACTGGAGAGGGACTTAAGGGGATTTGAGAATGTGTTGGTCATCACAGATGTGTTATCAAAATTTACTATTGCTGTCCCGACCAGAGACCAAAAAGCAGTCACTGTGGCGAAGGTGTTAGTAGAGAAGTGGTCTTTAAATATGGGTGTGCTGAGGAGACTGCACTCTGACCAAGGTGGGAACTTTGATTCTTCGGTGATTGCTGAGTTATGCAAGACATATGGCATAGAATAGAGTCGCACAACGCCCTGGAATCCGCGAGGGAATGGCCAATGGGTGTTTTAATAAGATCATGCACGATTTACTCAGACCCCTCGAAGCCAAGGAGAGGAGAAGATGGTCTGATCACTTAGCCGAAGTGGTGCAGGTGTATAACTCAACGCATCACGCCTTAACAGGATTTTCACATCACTACCTAATTTTCGGACACGAGCCTCGGCTGCCAATGGACTTCATTTTAAATACGGGCACCAAGGACAGGGACACCAATGCAAGTGAGTATTTGGAAGGGCATCTTTCACGTCTGCATGACGCGCACGTTCTGGCTGGTGAACAGCTGAAGAAGCATGCCGCCATTAGGAAAGATAGGAGTGACAAAATGGCAAACTCTATTCCGTTGCAAGTTGGCGAACTTGTCAGAAAAAGAATCCACTATAAGGAGAGGGCGAAAATACAAGACACGTGGTCCGAAGACATGTACATAGTTGTTAGGGCACCCACCATGTCGGGAGGACCGTATGTGATAAAAAAGGTTTGAGGAGATAGATCGCTGATTAGGGTAGCCGGCCACGAGATGCGACGTTACGAAGACGGGGCAGAAGAGGAGTAAATAGGGGCGACGTTGGGACTACCAGCACAACCGGTTGTCCCAGCGGCAGTCGAAGTTGACCAGGACATTCCATTCAAAACAGAATGGTACGCGTTCGAGCCTGGGGACCTGAGTAGACGGCGGTCTGAGAGGATCAGACGTCGTGAAAGGGAGTGATAGAACTTCGAAGTGAGGGTAGGAGATATTTTAAGAGTTAGCGAGGTATGACGTGGTTGTTTCATGTGGAGTATAATTCGAATTGTCTCTGTGGCTGTCCAAAGAGTGGGGTGTTCCCCGTGAATATGGAACTGACTTGTTATAATGTTTTTCAGAAGCAAGCATGGTTGTGCACCTTGATTTTTTTGTAACAGTGGGAATTAGCGCTGTAAGGAGTGCCTATGTTGATATTGTTTTCATTTTGGTGTCCCTATGTGCACTCATTGATTAATGATTTTGTTGTCTGGAGGAATCCCCAACATGCAGGGCATTGAACTATTGTTTTTATTTATGATATCACTTGGTTATTATGTTATTATGATGCACATCAGAAGACAAGCAAGGTTTAACAGCCTTAGTTTTTTGCTGTCTACTGGGAGATCAGGAGATGCAACCAGTATATTCTTGCGAATTCCCGAAAAGAATTTTTTTCCCCTTAGGCATCCAATATTTTTCATGAGGGATGTCAGATGCAGAGACAGGGCTTCGATCTCAGGGGAGGAATGACGCCTTATTGATGGTAAGACCCATCAACTTTTGATAGGTGGGTGTGAGATGGTATGGGAAATGGCTTCCACAAACCGCCCAAGCTTACCGGGGGACATTAGTCTGGAATAATTTTGAAACAGTTAGAAAGCTCATCAGCCAGCATAGTTTTAAAAATAGTTAGAGGTCGAGCAAGGGTACGCGACCGAATAACCGCTAGGTTACCTTTCCTTGTTAACTAGTGGCTTTTCGGGATGAAAAGGGCCAAATGTAATATATACTTGGGTTCTAAGCTGTCGGAAGACAAAAGCTATACTCCAGATTTATGACAGTGAGAAACGTACATGAACTCAGGCAGGACTATGAACGCAAAACAAGGTCATAGCAGGGTGAAGGGATTTAGGCTAATTATATGATGCAGGGTGAGTATGCAAATTAATCAGGGTACGCGAGGAAATAATTGGAGGACCTTCGCGAGACGAGAGAGAGCATTGTCACGTGATTCCAGAAAGGAGCCACCTCAAGCAGAATATATACGCGGTACAGAAAGCAGTTGGAGAGATTAGCAGTTGGAACGGCTGAGTGTACATACTCTAAAGCCCTTGGGACCAAAAGCAAAGCACTAGGAATTCTGTGCGGGCGAACAAACCTAAGGGACAGAAGGATCTCAAAATGTTGGGAAAAGCCGCTTGAAACAAAGTGGAGCTTGCTACTAGGACCACTGTCAAATTGCAATCATTAGCAAAAGTCATACAAGACTAAAGTGGGCTAAGAGGACACACGTTTGATGGGAGCATCCAGAGAACTGAGTCAAACAAAATTGGAAGGAGCCTGACTTTATTGGAAAGTGGAGTGAAGGAAATGCAAGGGGAGACCAAAAGAGAAGATGCTAGTTTGACAGCATGGTCTGGAAAAGACATCAGTATCAGAAAGGCTTGCCAACACACAAGACAGAGGCTATGGAAAGACATGATCAACAACGTTCCTCAATTTTCTCTTTGATGCAGTTGAAAGGAATATCTTGGATGGCTCAAGTTAAAGATACCATCAGGGAAATGTGCCCACTTGTGAAGATTGGCAGAGGCAAGGAGTGGGTCAGAGTGCCGAATAGAAATTCAGACTTATGTGGGGTTATAGTCACATTGAGACTTGAGTGTAGGGAGTGGCCAGGAGGCGCTACGGAAGTAGAAATTCAGCAATTAATTCAGGACTACTCTAGTGATGGCTCTGTGTTAAGAGGCCAAAAATAAAAATTGCCCTAGGTTTCATAGCAAAAGCCAATGGCCAATGTTTAGTAAAGGAGAAATTAGCATATGACACCACAACCTCAAGTCTGAGAATGGAGGTGGAAGCGGTTACTGCAGCTTTCTACTGGTTGAAGAACAAACTGTATACGCATGTTGTGATTGTGATTAGATGTTTGTAAATGATAAGTTTAAATAAAATTCGCTGAAAAGTCGAGAGGGTCGATTTCATTGCATCGGGTTTACCCATATGGTGTCACAATATTAATGGAGGACATCGACCTACTGATCTAGGACAGAGACGGTTGTTGTGAGAGTCAACGACCGAATGGATCAAAGGCCAGAGATCGGCGGTCTATACCGCTACGATTTTGTTTGATTGGGAGAGCGGGGGCCCGATCGGACAAGATCGGAACGATTGAATACGGGAACGAAGGTCCCGTGATACAGGTAAACTAGTCGAGATCAAAGGATAATCATCGATGTCCAGAAAGATCGTTTATATCAAAGAAGACGGAGGCCGATCAAACACGCTCGTATCTCTTTGAGAGACGGGGAACGGAGTTCACGGAGCAACGGAAGAAACGATCTCAACTAGAATTGTCTACATCAAAGATTGCTTCTTTCACGGATTATTCAAAAATATCAGTGATATTAATTTTGTGGAAGTGACTTCGATAGCTTTCACCATGTGTAGATCTGGATTAAAGATTTCCTCTGTAACGGATTATTCAAACATATCAGTGATTTCAATTTTGTGGAAGTGATTTCGATTGTTTTCACCACGTGTAGATCTGTATTAAAGATTTCATCTGTCACGGAATATATAAGATGGAAAATGAAATTGTCAGACGTGTCAAAGTCAACACGAGAGAAGGTTTTGAGGGAGGATTGATTGATTGATTGAATGATTTAGGAACCGACATCACAGCATTCGGGGCATTCCCATAAGCGCTCCGTCCCCACCCTCAGAAGCCAGCGAAGAGTTCCAACCCCAATAGTACCAGTAGCAATCTGATTATATGTGCGTCTCGCCTTTCCTCTAAGCGTCGAGCATCGGCCAGATCCCCTCGTCACTCCACGCTGTCGCATTCTTGCCAGACCATGGTGATCCATTTGCTCCTCCGAGGTGTACACGTGCTCCCACAAGGTCGTAACGACGTCTGCCTTATCATGCATCAATACTCCACCAAGTTTTGCAGAGCCAGCCAATCTGTCTGCCTGTTCATTCCCCAACACACCAGCATGCCCCGGAGAAAATATCCAGACGATGCTTGCCACCCGTGACTTCCGAAGCGAAGCAAGCCACTCGGCACGAAGCTTGCCTGTCCTCACCCTACTCAGCATGCTTTCTGAGTCAGTTACAATCACGATGTGTGTGTGTGTATCGTATTCTCCATCCAGCGGAAAACTGCACTGACTGCCTCCACCTCCATTCTTAAGCTAGATGTTGTGGTATCATATGCCAGGCTCTCCTGCACCAAACGTCGACCATTAGCCTTTGCCAAGAAACCCCAGGCACTTCTACTACCTCTCAACAACGAACCATCTGTGTAGATAATCACATCACCCGGGCGAGCATTATCCTGAATTAGTTGCTGGATTTTCACTTCCGTGGCCCCTGCTGGCCACTCCCTGCACTCCCGGCTCAATGTGATTATAACTCTGCACAAGTTTGACTGCTCCGCTGGCACTCTGACCCACTCCTCTCCACGCCTAATGTTCTCCAAGGGACACACCTGTCTGATCGTATCCTCCGCCTGAGCCATCCATGATTTCCCTCTTGTCAGTCGCTGGTCCTTAACTGCGTCCAGCGCCTCATGCAGTGGGTGATCTGTGTCAGCAGGTATTCTGAGGTATGCCTTCACCTGCATCACCTTGAGTCTACCAGCAACAGTCGGCAAACCAAGGATGTACCACATACACACCAGTGGGGTGTTTTTGATGCATCCCAGAATGACCCGCATAGCCTCGTTCTGTATGTGCTCCAATATCACCAGCTGACTCTTTGATACAGTGAGCAGTGCTAGTCCATAATTAATCGTTGAGAGGATCAAGTGCTGGTATAGTCTGAAAAGCATTCTCTGCTCTATGTCCATTGCAGCCATTGTTTTAAGTGCGTTGAGTCCCTTTTGAGATCTTGTCACAACCGTCTCCACATGATCCTTGAAGGACAGGCTCCTGTCAAATGTGATTCCCAGATACTTCAGTTTGTTCTCTTTGTTGACGCTTCCACCATCTATCGTGAGGCTTGGAACATCAGCTCTCACAATCCTGTTGTCCAGAGAGCACCACAAAACAGCTGCCTTTTCTGGGTGGATGACAGCACCCATTTCAGTGCACCAGTCAATCACTTTGTCTACTGTCGCCTGTAGCTCATGGGCTATTTTCACCCTATCTCTCCCCTGCCTATATGCAAGAATCCATCCATCATTTGCCATGCCGGTAAGCGTGGGCGGCCATGTTCTGCCATCTCACTCGATCACCAGAGTCGTGGATCAGCTCCGTGTTTCTTTCTCTACCATGCCACAAGGCCAAGCCATCCAGGTACTTGCTTCTAGGTCTTCCCCTTGGTCTGTTCCCCTCGGTCTTACCAGTTGTCACGAAGTTCTCCAAATCATTTCTTCTCATAACATGCCAAAAAAATTGTGACTGTCTACGTCTAATGTCTCTAATCAGTTTACGATCTTCATTTGTTTCTTGAAGGACTTGTTCATTGGTCTTTCTGGCTGTCCATGGTATTCTTTGCATTTTTCTCAGAAACCACATTTCTACAGCCATCAGATGTTTTTCAGCCTGACTACTCATTGTCCAAGCTTCACATCCATATAAAAGTACAGGTTCTATGTAGCATCTCAACACTCTTTTTCTCGTTTCAATTGACATCTTTTTATTGGTCAGTATGTTTTTCATCTGGCTAAAGGCTACTTTTGCCATGGCGATTCTTGTTCTAATCTCTTCAAGGCATCTTCCATCAGATGTTATTACTGTTCCGAGATAATTGTACCCATTCACCTGTTGAAGAATATTCGCATTTGCAAATGTTAGTATCCTTCCATCAAGCAAACACACTTGTGTTTTCTATATCAGGACCTCATGTATTTCGGTTCAACTACTCGCTGATGGCGAGCGTCTTGATGGAGCTTTGTGGGATCGGTAAGCAAGGGATAAAATCCATCTACCGTTTTGAGGACCCTAAAAGATGGTACGCTGCGCTGACACCGGAAGCAAAGGCGGCCCATTATGAACGGCTTCACGGGATGAAGCATGAACTGCAGGATCCTAAATTAACTATTGTAATTGAAAACATAGAGAAGGAAAAGACCAAGGCTATGATTCACTGGATGCCTACAACCGCAAAGGTTGAGACAGTGAAGCAAATAGCCGCGGACATTTCGGGAGATATAAATGCGGAAGTGTATAAACTTAAAAACAGCACGGACAAATGGTTACTTCTGTGCAACCCGAAAGAATCTCTACCACATTACGTGGACATGGAGTTGTGCGGGGTAGAAGACAAGCTACACCGTCTCTTTATCACAGTTCCGGGGCGCCGTACGGCGTGTACAGTCTGTGGGGAAGACTCCCACTGGAGTAATAAATGTCCGGTTAAAGTACAAACCCAGAAGGGACCTAGACTGGCACAAAAAGTCACCTCAAACTCCTAGACAGATCAACATAGTAAGGAGGATGAAGACGGTTTCCAGCTGGTCAATCAGAAAGGGGGACCCTCAACCTAGAGCCTGTCTGACGGTGAGAGCTCGACACCTCCAGCCTGCCAAACACCTGTTACCACGCTGCTGCCCCTCAACAATCACGACTACACTACACCGTCTGAAGCGCAAAGGGCAAATAAAAAGAAATGTATTGAAAAGCGAGAAGACATATCAACCGGCTCAGAACAAAGCAACAGATGACCTCGGACAGATTTGAACCAGCCCCTCATTGACACGTGGACCATAGCGATTCTGTTACGCACAAAAAAGACTGAAAAGCGGGAAGACAAATCGACTGGCTCAGAACAAAGCAACAGCGGACCTCAGACAGATTTGAACCAGCCCCTCTTTGATACGTGACCACAGCGATTCTGTCACGGACAAAAAGGTCTCCTTTATAGATGAATGAAGCTCTATAGTGATGACTCGGCAAATATTGAATCAATATTGTAAAGAAACCAGTATTATTTCCAGTAGTTGGAAAAAGCTATTATAATTTCCAATGTTATTTCAACATTGTGAAGACGCCATTATTCATTTTTTCCCCGCGTTTCCATCCTGTTTCAGGATATTGCGGTCAACACCAGCATCTTTCAGCTGTATGTTGATTCCTAGGCTAGATTACACTCATCAGCACGCCACTACTTTCTGAGCGACCGGCTCCATACTCTCATAAGTCATTGTCGCGACTCGAATCACTTCTAATTCTCGTGCGCTCATGTCAACCACGAGAGTACTCGGGGTTAACGGAGAAAGCTGCTAACACCTCGGCCAGGGAGCCGGCTCATTATTCATTACTGGTTTGAAATTAAGTCAGTAGGACTTACAGTGTTGTGATGAATCAGTTTCATGATATATGTAGTCTAGAATGTGATGAATCAGTGACAAAGGTTGCACGATTTATGAAGTCTAGGGTGTGATAATCAGTGAATAGTGGTTCACGATTCATGCATTTAGCAACCAGTAGAAGTTATAGCATTGTGATGTATCTGTGAATGTTGATTCACGATGAAGGAGATCATTATAAGTGACAGGATTGTGATGACTGCGAATATTGAGTTAGGGTTGATGAAGCCCGATAGTTCAAAGGGGGGGGGGGGGGGGGGGGGGGTGAGAGAGAGAGAGAGGGGAGGGGGGGGGGGTGTATAGAATCTCTACAATACTCGCAGTATTGGTTTAAAACAATAAAGTGCTACAAGAATGTTCTAGATGAAAATTACTCCATAGTATTTCAAGGAAGAGAAGTTGTTCTCAGGGAGTTGAAATCCGAAATATCAAGTCTTTGTGAAGCTGTCGGCATCCTGGAAAAGATCTGGAAGCTCACGGCATTCAATCCACTGCGGTCTTCAGAAAGCACTAGTTAGATCAAGATAAAATGTGTGTGTGTGGGTGTGTGTGTGTGTGTGTGTGGTGTGTGTAGAGAGAGAGAGAGAGAGAGAGAGAGAGAGAGAGAGAGAGAGAGAGACAGGGGGGGGGGGGGGGGGGGAGAGATGTACAAGTGTCACATTCGATTCCACTTGTGGAGATGGAAATGAAGCTATGCAAGTAATTTGTGTTTGATGCACTATGCCATAAATGTCATATTATCATAACTGTATAGGTATGTATCTGTTTTATTAACGCATCTGCAACTTAACACTAACAAACGGCAAAGCTCTGTAAAATACACAAACAAAAGAAACACGCATTACACCTTGTGAATATACATTGCTTTGTACGAAATAGACGTTTGAAAACATACACACATACACACACACACACACACACACACAACGGTATTCGACTGCACCACGTTGTCCAATCAGCAACAAGGAAAGCAGAGAGAGAGAGAAGATGAGAAGAGAGAGAGAGAGAGAGAGAGAGTGAGTGTGAGTGTTTGTGTGTATGCGTGTGTGTGTGTATATATGTGTGTTTGTGTATGTGTGTGTAAGTGCATGTGTGTGTGTGTGTGTGTGTGTGTGTCCGTATAAGAAAGGGGACATAATATTTATTTAACTGTTAATAAGGGATATGACTCCTCAGAATTTGTTTTGGATGATTTCATTTGATATTATAATTCTTTCGAATAACTTATACTGGAATCTGACACTCAATTGCTATCATGATAGTTCTAATACAAAGATTATAAGTGTGTGAAATATGTTGTTTCTTTATTTTGTATATTTTAGATTCAGTATAAAGCAATATTCTAACAGTATAAAACACCTGCACGACCTTGAGGTATATTTGCAATTTGGCCCCTTAATTCGTTACTCTGGTTTCTCTCCACAACGTATAAATCTTTCGCCTTCGAAACGGGTAAATGAATTTGTTTATGATAAACTACCACCACAACTAAGATTATCATTTTAGTAAAGGAAATCACATATCTATTATAGTATTATTATTATTATTTTATCATTATTATTATTATTATTATTATATTATTATCACTATCATTTTTATTTTTTACTATCATTACCCAACCCCTTTTATCCTTAGTAAAATTAATTTAATAAGTATTAATGATATCACCTTTATTATTTTACAACTTCATCCCCCCCCCCCCCTTTGTTTTAAGGTTTGTTGCTTTTGCTACTACCCCCACTATTTTGTTTCAAACATTTGCCCTGCCTGTACCATCATTAGAGTGGTCATGGGGACATTGGTGATTGAAACCAATCGGTGGGAGAGTAGAGAGGGAACAACATGTAAAGACTTCCCCCTATCCTTGCAGTCAATACTTACCCCATTATCCTTAGTATCATTGATTTTACAAGTATTATTGATATCATCATTATTATTTTACAACTCCATCTCCCCTAGTGCCCCAATTTGCTTATGGTTTGTTGCCTTTGCTACCACCCCCACTGGTCAGTTCAAACATTTGTCCTGCCTGCACCATCATTAAGGGTGGTCGGAGGGGCATTGGAGTGAAAGCGATTAGTGGGAGTGTGGCAAAGTAAACAAAAATGTAAAGATTTCCCTTTCTCCTTGTCACCCCCTTTGAATCATGTGAGGGAGTGTTGAAGGAATAAATACAAAATCACATATGTTTACCAAATCAATAATACTGAAATAAATTTGTGCAAATACAAATGATTGAGGGAATGAGGGGGGGAAAAAACCCAACTCCCTGTACTACAACTATTATTAAAAACTATATTTGGCTTGTGTATGTACACTGCTATGCTATGTTAACACCATTCCAAAGAAAATCATCTTAGCAAATGGAATCACAATTTGTAAAAAGTTTATCATTTTCATAACTATTATTACCATTGCTGGTTTTTATATTGGCTGTTATTACCCTCAGTATGTCTCCTCCTGTCATTATTATTATTATCATCATTAGTAATAAACCAAAACCCCTTTCCAATGCGCCCCCCTCCCCTTGCTCATGGTTTGTTGCTGCCTTTGCTGATACCCACACCGGTTTGGTTCAAATATTTATCCTGCCTTTACCATCATTGCCCAGAGAGGGGGGTAGTGGCATTGGTGGAGTGGAACCAAATTGGTGAGAGGGTGGCAAGGGAAACAAAATGTAAAGATTGTAAAAATTTGTGCTAATATTGATGCTTGTTTACTTTCTACAATAAGTTTAAAAAAAAAAAAGAGGAAGGGAAAAAATGAATAAACCCTTACAAATAAGACCAAAAGAAAAAAAAAATAAAAAAGGAGAAAAAGATAACCAACTCCTTTTACTTCTGCTATTATTGAACATTGCATGTTGCAAGTATATGTAAATAAAAAAAAAAAAAAATAAGCAAGGAGAAAAAAAGATAACCAACTCCTTTTTACACCTACTATATTATTAAACAGTGCAGGATGCAATTGTTATTGTATGCACCAGCCATATTTTAACACCATTTCTAAGAAAATCATTTTAGCAAATGGAATCACATGTTTGGAAAATGTGATCATTATCCAAACAAATCCTACCATTGTGTTTATTAATATTAGCATTGCTGTCATCACCCTTAGTAGTTTTTATTCCTTGTCATTATTATTATAAGATGTATTTCATGTAAACACCATTCCTAAGGTAATCAATTTAGCACATAAAATCACATGATTAAAACTATTATTTATTATCATTGAGTCTATCACTAGACTAGTTCACAGTTCATAGTGGTCTCAGCACTGTTATTCCTTGTCACTATGATATTTATTTATGTATTTGGTTGTTACTTTGCATTATTATCATTGTAATCACTATTAATATATATGGCTTTGTAAACGCGTATACTATCACATCCCCCTTTCCCACCCTTTTGATACTGTGATTGTTGTCTCTGCTGCCACCCTCACCGTTTTGTTTCAGTTCTGCACCGCCATGTTTATCATCACCGAGGGTGATGGTACTTGGTAGGAGGTTTTGGAGCTGACAGGAGAGCGGGGCGGCAGTGGAAATAATAACAGCCCGCTACCATCACGCTCTTGATTTAAAATATTACCTTACAACAATGTCAATGGAGAAATGTTTAAATGTATAAAATATTTGTAATATTTGCGCATATGTCACCTACACGCCCACATGCAACGCTCTGTAAAAACACGCACACAAATACTGAACACACAGTACGCATGTAACAACACGAACAATACAAATGCAACAACTACCTTTCTGCATTGTAAACTAGGAAACTCCTTGACAACCCCCCCCCCCCCCTCCCCCCCCCCACCTTTTCGATACTGTTCGTTTTGATGCTTCTGCTGCCATCACCGGTCGGTTTTAACAAGTTTTACTGCCCTTTTCCTCATTACCAAGTAGTGATGATGGTATTGGTGGGGTTGGAGCTGACAGGTGAAAGGGTGGCAGAAAGAAAATAATGGTATACTACCGTCTGTTTGTTGTTTGTACTCGTTTTCCGTTACCCTTCATTTCAAATGTAAAAATGTTGAAATAAATGTTGTACAAATTTGCGCATATGTCACCTACACTTCCACATGCAACGCTCTGTAACAACACGAACAATACAAATGCAAAGTTTTTCTTTAACACTCAATAAAAGTGTAAAAAAAAAAAAAAATTCGAAACGGGTAAACAATTATAACAGTGATGAGTTTTTTTCCAGACTTGTTTAAAAAAAAAAAAAAAAATTTTACACACCGAATCCAGCACGATGAAGGCGAAAGGCGATTTATGAGAGTACAAGGTTATTGGCAGGGGTCTGCCAACAGAAAAGAACAGAACCCCAGCATTGTATCAGATGAGAATATTTGCTCCTGATAAAGCTGTTGCCAAGAGTCGATTTTGGTATTTCCTTAGTCAGCTTAGGAAATTGAAAAAGGCAACTGGTGAAATAGTCAGCTGTAGCCGGAGTTATGACACGAAGCCCCGGAAAATCAAGAACTTTGGCATCTGGCTGCGCTACACCTCCCGCAGTGGCACACACAACATGTACAGAGAATACAGGGACCTGACTTCTGGCAAGGCTGTCACTCAAGGCTATCGTGACATGGGTGCACGTCACAGAGCACGTGCTCATTCTATCCACATCATCCGTGTTGAAGAGATTGCTGCCAGCAAGTGCAGGAGGCCCAACACATTGCAGTTCCATGATGCAAAAATAAAGTTTCCACTGACCCACAGAGTTCACAGGAAACTTCATGCCCCAAGATTTGCTGCCAGTAGACCACACACAACTTTCTAATTTGTTTGTGAAATAAACTTGCAACTTGAAGAAACAAAAAATTTACATTTCTTGCACGCGACTTATATATACCTGCGGCGTCAACACCACGTGTAGATTTGGATTAAAGATTTTCTCTTTTACTTTTTATGCAGTATGAAGACATCATACGGGTGGAAGATGTTAAACACATTTTGAAAAAGGCAAAAGACACGGCACCAGGGCCCGATGGGGTCAGGTATGGCCACATGAAGGGTTTGAGCGATGCAGACCTAGAGGAGATGACCGACTGCTTTAACGAGAGCATTAGGACAGCATCAGTACCGCAGGATTGGGTGCACAGCTATTTCATCCCTCTCCCAAAACCATTCACGGATCAGTCAAAGCTTAGCGGCTTTAGGATCATCACCCTTCAAAATACATTTGGGAAGGTTTTAGAGAAGATAGTCGCTGTTAAGCTGCAGGATTTTTTGGAAAGGGGGAAGCTTCTTCCAAGAGGCCTGAGGAGCTACAGGCCAGGAAAATATACCTAGTCAAATGCAGCCACTTTTGCCTTTGATGTTTATGAGGGGTTCCAGAGTACTCAGGAAACGATGGCGGTAGCGCTTGATCTCGAGGATGCGTACAATAGAGTTCGATATGATATTTTGATGACCGCACTGATGGAGAATGGGATCAATCCCTGGTTGGTGAACTGGATAGCAGTCGTCATACATTCTCGTCGGGTTGCTCTACGTCTGGGCGCATGGACCTCAGAGCCACATATGTTAACCCCGGGACTGCCACAGAGATCTGCAGTCTCACCGGTGCTCTTTAATGTGTATACGAGCAAGATTGCAAACCTAGAAGCACCAGGGGTTGGAAGAATACTAACATTTGCAGATGATATTCTTGCATATAGGCAGGGGAGAGATAGGGAGCAAACAGCCGAGACACTTTGTGTTAGAAAGAAAACAACCAAGAGTGTGGAGAGATGTGTTATGTATAAGGGTTTCTGTAGCAGATACGGTGAAGTTGAAGCTTTTCAGTAATGTAAAGTAAGGAAAGTGGTGACGTTGATGATTATGTATTGTGAAATGTCTTTTCAGATAAAAGTTCAAGACACGTTGTGACATAATTACAGAAGTTACATTTTGTCCTAATTTGGGTACATTGTTTCTTAGCTTTGTCGACATAGTTCTTACTTTTCATTAACTATTTCTTAGATTGGCTGACAATTTTCTTTTCTTTTCATAAGTTTTGCTGCCCTATTTATAAGTTTAGTTGAAATATTTCTCTCTTTGGACGATATTTTCTTCACATTTGGTTAACAAAGTTTCCGACTTTTCATAAATTTCGACGAGATATTTCGTGACTTGGTCAATCTTTTCCTTCTCTTTTATAAGTTTGGTTGCGATATTTCAGTATTTGGCCAACATTTTCCCCCTTTGGTTGACAAATTTTCCTACGTTTTATAAGTTTAGTTGAAATATTTATAAATTTGGTTGAAATATTTCTTTACTGGAACAATATTTCCCCATTTGGCTGACACATTTTCCTACTTGACCTGGATTTTTTTCCCATTTGGCAAACAGATTTTCATACTTTTCATAAATTTGGCCGATGTATTTCTTTCGTCGACAAAAATATCCCCCCCCCCCCCCCCCCCTTTGACTAACATATTTCCTATTTTACTGTTACAGTGCACTTTTTTTTTATCTAACAAAGTTTCCTACTTTTCATATATTTGGCTGAGATATTTCTGTATTTGGCAAGACTTTTACCCCGACTTTGTTCATGTCTGTATCAAGTGTTTATGTTTCTGTACATGTTTGTATGTGTCTCTGTTCATCCCTCTCCGACAAGAAAAAGACAAGAAGAGGACAACGTCATGAAAATAAACCACTAAAGAAAATCAACAAACAAAATACTTGGTTTCAATATTTTATCACCAAAATATGTGGGGTGATAATGTGTTCACAACATATTCATCAAAACAGTTTAGTGATATATCAGTGTCATAAGAAAAAATCATAATCAATGACTTACATGGTTAGTGAACTTTTTGATTCAACACAATTTTATTCTGGTTTAGTGATCTTCATTCTTGGATCTTGGGTATACAGTTGTCTGAGTATTCCTGGGCTGCCTGTCTCCGTGCTCTGATAATACATATGACTATCAAACAGCGATGGTGTTGTCGAGGTCATCACACATACCTTATTTGTTTAGGATCCAGAATAAAGACATGCATGAGAGTTGAACCATAATACCAAGATATCTGAATACTTCTTGTTATGAAGGTCTCATACGAAAACCACCCGGTAGCGGTGGTCGTCACTTTTTTCTAATACTATCACTTGACTGGGTAGCATGATTGACAGGTCCTTGCAGTACGCCTTAAGCGCTGCCAAGCTGTCCCTATCATTTGGTTGGATATCCTCTGCTACTATGAGTGCATGTGGACGTGTTGTCAGGTCCTTGTATTGGGTGTCTAAGGGTGTCGTCCTTTCTCGTGATGTCTGGTAATGTGTTCGTATGTAATGTTGTAGGTTCGAATTATATAGATTGTCACGTAACTGACATGTATATATTTCATCATTATGAATAGTCCCACTGCGGCGGGTAAGGTTATCACTGAAGTCACAAGTATCACAGTGGTCGTCTGCTAACTGAGTTACACTACGACGATATCCTAAATATACATGTGGTGCTGTCCTCTGGTATGGTGTTTTTTTGTGTCGCCGTTGTGGGAATTGATTCTGGTGTATTCATAGGCGATTGGTGGTGTGTTCGTATGTGTTGTTGTAGATTGCCTTTTCTGTTGACAAGTTGTCCACAGATATGATCCTAGTGGGTGTGAATGATCCGAATGTGGCGATTAAGGTTATACTTATAACAATAGGCTTTGTAGCACACTGAACACACGAAAGTAGCTTTGCTGGTCATATTGATAAACGTGCTGGTATATGAATAAGTCACACAACTGTCAAGTTTTCACTTGTGTTTTGACGTGGTTGTTTCACGTGGAGTATAATTCGAATTGTCTCTGTGGCTGTCCAAAGAGTGGGGTGTTCCCGGTGAATAGGGGACTGACTTGTTATAATGTTTTTTCATACGCAAGCAGGGTTGTGCACCTTGATTTTTTTTTTGTAACAGTGGAATTAGCGCTGTAAGGAGTGCCTATGTTGATATTGTTTTCATTTTGGTGTCCCTATGTGCACTCATTGATTAATGATTTTGTTGTCTGGAGGAAATCCCCAGCATGCAGGGCATTGAACTATTGTTTTTATTGATGATATTATTTGGTTATTATGTTATTAAGATGCACATCAGAAAACAAGCAAGGTTTAACTGACTTAGTGTTTGCTGTCTACTGGGAGATCAGGGGATGCAACCAGTATTTTTATTTGTGGAATTGCCGAAAATAGTGTTTCCCCATTAAGCATCCAATATTTTTCATGAGGGATGCCAGATGCAGAGACAGGGCTTCGATCTCAAGGGAGGAATGACGCCTTATTGATGGTGGGACCCATCAACTTTTGATAGGTGGGTGTGAGATGGTATGGGAAATGGCTTCCACAAACCGCCCAAGCTTACCGGGGGACATTGACTGGAATAATTTTGAAACAGTTAGAAAGCTCATCGGCCAGCATAGTTTTAAAAATAGTTAGAGGTCGAGCAAGGGTACGCGACCGAATAACCGCTAGGTTACCTTTCCTTGTTAACTAGTGGCTTTTCGGGATGAAAAGGACCAAATGTAATATATACTTGGGTTCTAAGCTGTTGGGAGACAAAAGCTATACTCCAGATTTATGACAGAGGGAAACGTACATGAACTCAGGCAGGACTATGAACCCAAAACAAGGTCATAGCAGGGTGAAGGGGTTTAGACTAATTATATGATGCAGGGTGAGTATGCAAATTAATCAGGGTACGCGAGGAACGAATTGGAGAACCTTCGCGAGACGAGACGAGAGAGAGAGAGAGAGAGAGAGAGAGAGAGAGAGAGAGAGAGAGAGAGAGAGAGAGAGAGAGAGAGAGAGAGCATTGTAACGTGATTCCAGAAAGGCGCCAACTCAAGCAGAATATATACACGGTACAGAAGGCAGTTGGAGAGATTAGCTATTGGAACGGCTGAGTGTACATACTCTAGAGCTATTGGGACCAAAAGAAAAGCACTAGGAACTCTGAGCGGGTGAACAAACCTAAGGGACAGAAGGATCTCAAAGTATTGGGAAAAGCCGTTTGAAACAAAGTGGAGCTTGTTACTAGGACCACTGTCAAATTGCAATCATTAGCAAAAGTCATACAAGACTAAAGTGGGCTAAGAGGACACACGTTTGATGGGATCATCCAGAGAACTGAGTCAAACAAAATTGGAAGGAGCCTGACTTTACTGGAAAGCGGAGGGAAGGAAATGCAAGGGGAGACCAAAAGAAAAGATACTAGTTTGACAGCATCGTCTGGAAAAGACATCAGTATCAGAAAGGCTTGCCATCACACAAGACAGAGGCTATGGAAAGACATGATCAACAACGTTCTTCAATTTTCTCCTAGATGCAGTCAAGAGCTACAGACTGTTGAAAGGAACATTTTGGATGGCTCATGTTGAAGATACCATCAGGTAAATGTGCCCACTTGTGAAGATTGGCAGAGGCAAGGAGTGGGTCAGAGTGCCGAATAGAAATTCAGTCTCATGTGGGGTTATAGTCACATTGAGACGTGAGTGTAGGGAGTGGCCAGGAGGCGCTATGGAAGTAGAAATTCAGCAATTAATTCAGGACTACTCTAGTGATGGCTCTGTGTTAAGAGGCCAAAACAAAACAAAAAATAAATAAATTGCTCAAGGTTTCATAGCAAAAGCCAATGGCCAATGTTTAATAAAGGAGAAATTAGCATATGACACTACAACTTCAAGTCTGAGAATGGAGGTGGAGGTGGTTACTGCAGCTTTCTACTGGTTGAAGAACAAACTGTATACGAATGTTGTGATTGTGACTGATTCATAAAACATGCCGACATACGCGAAGACTGGTGTGCTTCGTGCTGAAAAGTTTGCAATTCAGAGGTTGCGGGTTGTGAGCATTTACTAGATTTTTCTCCAGGACATTGGTGTGGTTGGAAATGAACAAGCAGATAGATTGGCTTGTGCTGCATCGGTGAGGGATGATGTTATGCATGATAATGCAGATGTGGTGGAGGCTCTCTGGGAGCGCGTGAATAATACAGAAGAACAGATACTCTATCATGGTCTATATAGAATGCGGCAGCAAGGAATGGTCAAAGGATCTGGTAGACCAGTGGTTCTCAACCTTTTTTGGCCCATTCCCCCCTTCACCATATTTTCAGAACGCCATTCCCCCCCCCCTTCCTATCAAAAATTTGGCCAGTTCCCCCCTTCACCGTATTTCAGAACGTCATTCCCGCCCCCCCCCCCCCCCTTTCATATTTCCTATCTAAAAATCTCCTCACCCCTACACAGTATACGTAAAAGTGGAAGGCAAATGTAATAGCATATACTAAAACAAGTCTAGACATCCACATAAAACATGATTTGTGGGTCTACTTACTTTATAAAATGAATTTTAGAAGGACGAGACATACATAACTGTAAAGTATGAAGGGAAAAACTATGTCAAGTAATCGGTTCTTGTATTAACACGATCTTGATATGGTCTTCATTTCCCCCCTGGAAACCATGAAATTCCCCCCTAGGGGGGAATTCCCCACCGGTTGAGAACCACTGTGGTAGACAGTCGTCACTCAGAGGTAAAGCAAGACGGACATATAATTAGACTGCAACCGGTACCATTAGTATTGGGACACTCCGCTAGTTGCTGAAAATGATGACTGAACGCTTATTGGAAATCCCCGGGTGCAGTGATGATGATATCGGTTCTTGATTCGACTCAACTCTCCATTACCCCTACCCGTTCAACCTCGAAATAGAAGTTATAATTAGGGCCAATCCCAGACTCAGATGAATAATCAATTGATCGAATCAACGAATTTCGGGTACTAATCTAAATAAGATTGTCAGCAACACTGCCACACAGCATGGACTATATATACGATGAAGAACATAGTAGGCATACGGTGGCTCAAGAAACTGTCTTTTTAAAGAAAATAGTTGGGCGCGAAAATATTACTTTCAAATGTTGATACGTCAGCAAAGAATCACGAAAAAGGACCCAGAATGAACAGCAAAAAAATTTAACAATTGATACGACCCGGAAAAAGCACGTAACAGTATAGTATAATTACTGCTCATTCTTGTTCATATGTGTATGCTTGTAAATGATAAGTTTAAATAAAATTCGCTTAAAAGTCGAGAGGGTCGACTTCATTGCACAGGGTTTCCCCCATATGGCTCAGTCTCTTTCCTCAGCGCGGACAGCGACGCACAAAGCACGAACTCCGTAGCTCCAGCGACGACCCTCAGGAGTCTCCGAAAAAAATGCGCCCCTGAATCGAAGGATGCGGCTCGGAATCAAACCCACAACATTCGGAGCCCGAGTCAGACGGCATGAAACTTCGCCACGGAGACCCCAGACACAGAGTATAGGTATGAAATAATACAGATTTCATTTATAGCAGGTTAATGTGCTATAGGTCAGCGGCTTATTTCGCCCCCCCCCCCCCCCACCCCCCCCCCCCCCCCCCCCCCCCCCCCCAAAAAAAAAAAAAAAATAAAAATAAAAAAAAATAAATAAATACATAAAAAATTAGGGGTAAAGCCACCTATACAATTCACGACTACTGTTATATTGAAATCTTGTGTGCGGCTTCATTTGAAATGTAAAGAATTTTGTCACCGTTCATTCCTGTTCAGCTATTCATAGCAAAACAGTCGCATGCAGCCGTAAAACCATGTAATGCGCAGGTTATTTATTCAACAGTTGCGTGTCGTTATGCTATTTTGATTCATACGGAACGCTCCACAGGGCCATATATGCAATGTGTTCTTGTGAGAAAAGGGGAGCAACCCCAAGGTCGTTGCCAATAAACACTGGAAAGTTGGTTCAATCTCAAAATCCTACGTGTAGATCTGGATTAAAGATTTTCTCTTTCACGGATTATTCAAACATATCAATGATATTAATTGTGTGGAAGTGATTTCGATTGTTTTCACCACGCGTAGATCTTGATTAAAGATTGCTTCTTTCACGGATTATTCAAAAATATCAGTAATCTGATATTGATTTTGTGGAAGTGATTTCGATAGTTTTCACCACGTGTTACATGTGTTAAAGATTTACCCTGTCACGGATTATCGAAGATGGAAAACCAAATTGTAAAACGTGTCAAAGTCAACACGAGAGAAAGTTTTGGGGGAGGACAGTTCCATCAAGCAAACACACTTGTGTTGTCTATATCAGGACATGATGTATTTCGGTTCAACTACTGGCTGATGGCGAGCGTGGGATCGGTCCTATAGCAGTGGAGGCAAGGTTGTTTATGGCGTATAGTGGTTGATCTTGAAATACAAACAACTCAATTCCGTAGCCTTCGGTTTCATGATTTATTGGGTTGTCATATCAAAACAAAGGCTGGGTAGTACTCGAGTCAGTTGACAAAAATGAGGTTCAACTCTTTTAAAACAGAGACCCGCTAAACATCAAGCATTTCAGATGGAACCAATTTCTTGCGACCGGTCTGTACTACGGTTACTAACCTCTGACCTCCCCGTCGTCACACCACGACCCCCCCCCCCCCCCATAGCTACCTCCAACCATGGTGCTTACCCGTGCACTGCTCCATAATAAAATCTTTACGTTGCGCACCAGCTAGCCCCTCAATGCCCCCTAACTCCTATAACAGGCTACCCTGTTATAGATGCAAGGGATAAAATCCACCTACCGTTTTGAGGACCCTAAAAGATGGTACGCTACGGCTACGCTGACACCGGAAGCAAAGGCGGCCCATTATGAACGGCTTCACGGGATGAAGCATGAACTGCAGGATCCTAAATTAACTATTGTAATTGAAAACATAGAGAAGGAAAAGACCAAGGCTATGATTCACTGGATGCCTACAACCGCAAAGGTTGAGACAGTGAAGCAAATAGCCGCGGATATTTCGGGAGACATAAATGCGGAAGTGCATAAACTTAAAAACAGCACGGACAAGTGGTTACTGCTGTGCAACCCGAAAGAGCCTTTACCACATTACGTGGACATGGAGTTGGACGGGGTAGAAGATAAGCTACACCGTCTCTTCATCACAGTTCCGGGGCGCCGTACGGCGTGTACAGTCTGTGGGGAGGACTCCCACTGGAGTAATAAATGTCCGACCAAAGTACAAATCAAGAAGGGACCTAGACTGGCACAAAGAGTCACCTCGAACTCCCAGACAGATCAACATAGTAAGGAGGATGAAGACGTTTCCAGCTGGTCAGTCGGAAAAGGGGACGCTCAACCAAGAGCCTGTCTGACGGTGAGAGCTCGATACCTCCAGCCCCCCCCCCCCCCAAACACTTGTTACCACGCTGCTGCCCCTCAACAACCGCGACTACCCTACACCGTCTGAAGCGCAAAGGACAAATAAAAAGAAATGTACTGAAAAGCGGGAAGACAAATCGACCGGCTCAGAACAAAGCAACAGAGGACCTCAGACAGATTTGAACCAGCCTCTCATTGACACGTGGACCACAGCGATTCTGTCACGCACAAAACAGGTCCCCTCTATAGATGAATGAAGCTCTATAGTGATGACTCGGCAAATATTGAATCAATAGTGTAAAGAAGCCAGTATTATTTCCAGTTTTGGGAAAAAGCCATTATAATTTCCAATATTATGTCAACATTGTGAAGACGCCATTATTCATGACTGAATTGAAATGAAGTCAGTAGGACTTACAATGTTGTGATGAATCAGTGAATAGTGTTTCATGATATATTTAGTCTAGAATGTGATGAATCAGTGAATAGTGTTTCATGATATATGTAGTCTAGAATGTGGTGAATCAGTGAATAGTGTTTCATGATATATGTAGTCTAGAATGTGATGAATCAGTGAATAGTGTTTCATGATATATGTAGTCTAGAATGTGATGAATCAGTGAATAGTGTTTCATGATATATGTAGTCTAGAATGTGATGAATCAAGTGACAAAGGTTGCACGATTTATGAAGCCTTGAGTGTGATAATCGGTGAATAGTGGTTCACAATTCATGAATTTCCCAACCAGTAGAAGTTATAGAATTGTGATGTATCTGTGAATGTTGATTCACGATTAAGGAGGTCATTATAAGTGACAGGATTGTGATGACTGTGAATATTTAGTTAGGGTTGATGAAGCCCGATAGTTCAAGAGGAGTGATAGAATCTCTACAATAACTCCATCCACCCATCATGTGCCATGCCGGCAAGCGTGGGCGGTCATGTTTAGCCATCTCACTCGATCACCAGAGTCGTGGATCAGCTCCGTGTTTCTGTCTCGACCATGCCACGAGGCCAAGCCATCCACCAGGTATTTGCTTCTAGGTCTTCCTCTTGGTCTGTTCCCTTCGATCTTACCAGTTGTCACCAAGTTCTCCAATTCATTTCTTCTCATAACATGCCCAAAAAATTTTGACTGTCTGCGTCTAATGTCTCTAATCAGTTTACGATCTTCATTTGATTCTTGAAGGACCTGTTCATTTGTCTTTCTGGCTGTCCATGATATTCTTTGCATTTTCCTCATAAACCACATTTCTACAGCCATCAGATGTGTTTTCAGCTTGACTGCTCATTGTCCAAGTTTCACACCCATATGAAAGTACAGGTTCTATGTAGCACCTCAACACTCTTTTTCTCGTTTCAGTTGACATCATTTTATTGGTCAGTATGTTTTTCATCTTGCTAAAGGCTACCTTTGCCATGGCGATTCTTGTTCTAATCTCTTCAAGACATCTCCCATCAGATGTTATTACTGTTCCGAGATAATTGTACCTATTCACTTGGTGAAGAATATTCCCATTTACTTGTATATTACACTGTGGTGCTTCGTTCTTCCTAGTGACGACCATAATTTGTGTCTTTTTACAATTTAATTCTAACCCTCGTTGTTCACTATGTGTAACAACTGCATCTACTAAATGTTGCAGGTCCTGTTCATTGTCTGCAATCAAGACTGTATCGTCTGCATATCTAATGTTATTGATGCATAGTCCCCCAATGTTGATTCCTTCCATATCTTCAATATTTCTGAAAATACTTTCACTGTACAGGGAAAACAGATCTGGAGACATTACACATCCCTGTCTCACACCTCTCTTAATAGGCTGATATTGGCCTACTTCATTATCAACTCTTATGGCAGCTTGTTGTTTCCAATATGTTTTTTACAAGTCTAAGGTCTTTTCCATCAATTTGTAGATCTTCAAGCATCCTTATCATGTCGACATGTCTTACTTTATCGAAAGCCTTTGTGTAGTCAATAAAGCAAAGGTGTAGATCTTTGTTTACTTCTATAGATCGTTCGATTACGGTTCTCAGTAAATATACAGCATTTACTGCACTCTTTCCTTCTACAAACCCACATTGTTCTACTCCCATTTCAGGTTGTATTTTCCTCCTAATTCTGTGCATGATAATTCTTAGCAAAATCCTCGTGATATGACTCATTATACTCATTGTTCGATGTTGATCACATTCCAAGGCTCCTGATTTCTTTGGGATTGCAATAAATACAGAATTACATAATTCATGTGGTATATTTCCAGTATCATATATTGAATTAAGCAGACTGGTAACTTTGTATATTCCATATTCTTCTAAAGGGGGCATTTTTGGGTTTCCAGGGGGGGGGGGGGGGGGATTAAGATTATTTCTAGATTGCTTTAATACAAGAACCGATTACTTGACATTGTTTTTCTCTTCATACTTTACGGTTCTGTACGTATCATCCTTCTGAGATTCATTTTATAACGTAAGTAGATCCGCAAATCACGTTTTATGTAGATGTCTAGACTTGTTTTAGTATGTGCTATTAAATTTAGCTTCAATTATTACGTATACTGTGTAAGGGCAGGGGGCAATTTTTAGGGAGGAAATACGAAGGGGGGGGGGGGGGGGGAGGGAATGACGTTCTAAAAATATGGTGAGGGGGGAATGACGTCCTAAAAATATGGTGAAAGGGGGAACGGGCCAAAAAAGGTTGAGAATTACTGTTCTAAAGCATTAATCATTTCTGTTGTGACGCTGTCTGAACCGGGGGTCTTGCCAGATTTCATATGGTTAAGAGCATTCTTAACCTCCATCTTAAAAATTGCTGGTCCTTCATTATTATTTTGAACATCGTATTGTTCGTCTCTGTTGTCGTCATTAAGGTTTTTCACGTCATCTGACAATAATTAATATATTAGGTATGTGCGAAACGAGATGGACAGGAGCAGGCATCAAGATACATAAAGATTTTAAGATTATTTATTCTGGAGGTGAGGATCGACATAGGGGAGTGGCAATAATTTTGGACCGGAAAACATCAACGTCTGTTCAGGGATATTGGGCCGTGTCGGACAGAGTTCTACTAGTTAATTTGAGTGGCAGACCTTTTAACATAAATGTTATTCAAGTATATGTCCCAACAGGAGAGTCCAGTGAAGATAGTGTAGAGGAATTTTATAATGACATAGAGTCTGCCTTAAAGAAATGTAAAAATTCAGAAATAAACATCATAATAGGGGACTTCAATGCAAAAGTAGGAAATCAAGGGGATAGATACACAGTAGGAAACTATGGTTTAGGAGAGAGAAATGAAAGAGGATACAGACTAGTAGAGTGGGCAAAAGAACAGGAAATGATTGTAGGAAACACCTGGTTCAAGCAACACCCTAGAAGATTATGGACCTGGAGGAGTCCTGATAGCAGGATTAGAAACCAGATTGACTACATTCTCATTAGCAGAAGATTTAGAAACGCGCTAACAGTAGCAAAAACAGTTCCCAGTGCTGATTGTTATAGTGACCACAGACTACTCACAGGAACATTGAGGATAAAGTTGAAGAAAGTCAAGTATACAACAGGGAACACTAAATATGATTTGTGTACATTGAGTAATGACAAGGAAATACAAAACAAATTCAACATAGAAGTACAGAACAGATTTGAAATATTGTCTGATCTAGAGATCCTATTCCAGGATGTGGATGATCAATGGGAAATGTTAAAGAATTCAATCAATGTGGCTGCAGAAAAAACTATTCCAAAATTAAAGAAGGTGGGTCGTAAGAAATGGATGACAGAGGAAATTTTACACTTAATGGAAACAAGAAGACTCAACAAAAATAATCCTGCCAAATATGAAGAAATTCACAGACAAGTCAGAATATTATGTAGGAAGGCAAAAGAATCATGGCTTGAGGAAAAGTGCTTAGAAATTGAAAAACAACACAACAGTCAAAATACCAAATTAGTGCACACAAGAATTCAGGAACTTACTAATAAAAGAACAAGTACATCAACAGGCTGTCTAAAAACTAAAGATGGCAAAGTCATAATAGAAAAAGATCAGATTCTACATGTATGGACAGATTATGTGAAAGACCTGTATAATGATAACAGAGAGGAACAGTATGCTATTAGATTTAATAATGAAGGACCAGCAATTTTAAAGATGGAGGTTCAAAATGTTCTTAAGCATATGAAAGCTGGCAAGGCCCCCGGTGCAGATAACATCACAACAGAAATGATTAGAGCTCTAGAAGAATTTGGACTAGAGCAAGTCACTAGACTGCTGAACACATTATATGATACTGGAGATATACCTTCTGAATTATGTAATTCTGTATTTATTGCAATCCCAAAGAAATCAGGAGCCTTAGAATGTGATCAACATAGAACAATTAGTATAATGAGTCACATCACAAAGATTTTGTTACGAATTATCATGCAAAGAGTGAGGAAGAAAATACAACCTGAAATAGGGGAAGAACAATGTGGTTTTGTAGAAGGAAAGGGTACAGTAAATGCTGTGTATATGCTGCGAACAGTTATTGAACGTGCTTTAGAAGTAAACAAGGATATACATCTTTGCTTTATTGACTACACAAAGGCTTTTGATAGAGTTAGACATGTCAACATTGTGGATATGCTTGCAGATCTACAAATTGATGGGAAAGACATTAGACTTATAAAAAACATATATTGGAAACAACAAGCTGCCATAAGAATTGATAATGAAGTAGGACAATACCAACCTATTAAGAGAGGTGTTAGGCAGGGATGTGTAATGTCTCCAGATCTTTTTTCCCTATACAGTGAAAATATTTTCAGAAATGTAGAAGACCTAAATGGAATCAGCATTGGAGGACGAAACATAAATAACATTAGATATGCAGATGATACAGTATTGATTGCAGACAATGCACAGGATCTGCAACAATTAGTAGACGCTGTGGTTGTACACAGTGAGCAGCTGGGGTTGGAATTAAATTGTAGGAAGACACAGGTTATGGTCGTCACTAGGAAGAACGAAGTACCACAATGTAATATACAAGTAAATGGGAATATTCTTCAACAAGTGAATCGGTTCAATTATCTCGGAACAGTCATAACATCTGATGGCAGATGCCTTGAAGAGATTAGAACAAGAATCGCCATTGCGAAAGTAGCCTTTAGCAAGATGAAAAACATTCTGACCAATAAAATGATGTCAATTGAAACGAGAAAAAGAGTGTTGAGGGGATACATAGAGCCTGTTCTTTTGTATGGATGTGAAACTTGGACAATGTGCAGTCAAGCAGAAAAACATCTGATGTCTGCAGAAATGTGGTTTCTGAGGAAAATGCAAAGAATACCATGGACAGATAGAAAAACCAATGACCAAGTTCTACAAGAGACAAATGAAAATCGTAGATTGATTAGAGAAATTAGACGTAGACAGTCAAAATATTTTGGACATGTTATGAGAAGAAATGGACTGGAGAACTTGGTGACAGCTGGCAAGATCGAAGGGAACATACCAAGAGGAAGACCGAGAGGAAAATACCTGGATGGCTTGGCCACATGGCATGGACGAGACAGGAACACTGAGCTGATCCACGACTCTGGTGATCGAGTGAAATGGCGAATCATGACCGCCCACGCTTTCCGGCATGGCACATGATTGATTGATTGACAATACACGTAAGATCTGATCTTTTTCTATTATGACTCTTCCATCTTTTGTCTTTAGGCAGCCTGCTGATGTACGTGTTCTTTGATTAGTAAGCTCCTGGATTCTTTTGTGCATTAGTTTCGCATTTTTACTATTGTGTTGTTTTTCAATTTCTCCGCAGTTTTTCTCAAGCCATGTTTCTTTTGCCTCCCTACATAAGTTTCGGACTTTCTGTGAATTTCTTCATATTTGGCAGGATTATTTTTGCTCTGTCTTCTTGTTTCCATTAGTTGTAAAATTTCTTCAGTCATCCATGTCTTACGGCCCACTTTCTTTAATTTTGGAATAGTTTTTTTTCTGCTGCACAACTGATTGAATTCTTCAGCATTTCCCATTGATCATCTACATCTTGAAATAGGATCTCTAGATCAGACAATAAATCAAATTTGTTCTTTACTTATATGTTAAAATTATCTTGTATTTCTTTGTCAGTTTTCAATTTGCACAAGTCATATTGAGGGTTTCCTGCTATATACTTGACTTTCTTTAACTTTACCCTCGGGACGCAGAGGTGTTTCCAAGGCACCAGGGCCGGGTTATTTACTGGCCAAGACCTATTGACGCGTCCTCGTCGAGCGTCCTGGGCAACAGGTCCCTTCGGAGTCCTGGCTAAAGTCAGTATGATCGCCGATTCCTCCGAAGTCGGAGAGTGTCTGCCTGTACGGCGAGGAACCACCAGTCTGCGCACCAATAAGCCAGACATGGGACAACGGATACTCACGCAAACCTCAGGTCCTGTATGACATCACACTGATGTTGGACAACAGGATGCCTTCATCCGACATACAGGACTTCGCGTTGGAGCTCAAGCCAACGAACACAAGCAAGCCAGCAACTTTACCCTCAATGTGCCTGTAATTAATCTGTGATCACAGTAACAGTCTGCATTTGGAAATATTTTTACTACTGTTAACGCATTTCGAAACCTTCTGTTAACCAGGATGTAATCTATCTGGTTTTTAATCCTGCTGTCTGGACTCCTCCATGTCCATAATCTTCAATAACTCACAGTACTGATAAAACAATCAAGTGCTATCAAGAGTGTTCTAGATGAAAATTACTCCGTAGTATTTCAAGGAAGAGAAGTTGTTCTCAAGAAGTTAAAATCCGAAATACCAAGTCTTGGTGAAGATGTTGGCATCCTGAAAAAGATCTGGAAGGAGTCTGCCAGAAGTTCAGGTGAAATGTGTGTCACCCGTCCCGACGGACAATCTAAACTCCTAGTCTACGATGAAAGATCATTTAAAGATCTGAACACTAATTTCATTAAAAAGAAAAAACGTGGCTTGTAGTGGTCAGGTTTAAGTCCTTCCTGTTATATTTGACACACACAGGCACTATCACAGCTTTGGACCAATTATCCCCCTGGGGACACGCCATGGATTGCTAGTTACAAAGCCCCGATTGTTGTTCCCAAAAACAAAATGTGTCAAGGGAGTTCACAAGGCACTAGAGCGTCACCCTGTAATTTGACACCAGGCCAACAACAGCAACAATGTGAAGCTTCACTTCCGTAGCTATGTGGCCCAGAAATTACAAAGAAGTCAGGTTTTAATGGGAATGATAATTTAAAGTTTACTGCCCAAGCTCACGGCATCCAATGCATTGCGGTCTTCAGAAAGCACGAGATAGATCAAGATAAAATGTGTGTGTGTGTGTGTGTGTGTGTGTGTGTGTGTGTGTGTAGAGAGAGAGAGAGAGAGAGAGAGAGAGAGAGAGAGAGAGAGAGAGATGAATAAGTGTAACATGCATTCCGCTTGTGGAGATGAAAATGAAGCAATACAAGTAATGTGTGTTTCATGCACTATGCCATAAATGTCATATTATCATAACTGTATATGTATGTATTTGTTTTATTAACGCATCTGACACTTAGCACTAACAAACGGCAACGCTCTGTAAAATACACAAACAAAAGAAACACGCATTACACCTTGTAAATATACATTGCTTTGTATGAAATAATGGTTTGGAAAAAAAACACGCACACACGCGGTATTCGACTGCACACGTGTCCAATCCGCAACAAGTAAAGAGAGAGAGAGAGAGAGAGAGGAGAGAGAGAGAGAGAGAGAGAGAGAGAGAGTATGTGAGTGCGTGTGAGTATGTGCGAGTGTGAGCGTGTGAGTGAGAGTGAGTGTGTGTGTGTGTGTGTGTGTGTGTGTGTGTGCGTGTCTATAAAAGAAAGGGGACATAATATTTATTTAACTGTTAATAAGGGACATGACTCCTCAGAATTTGTTTCCGATGATCTTATTTGATATTACGTTATTGAATAACGCATACTGGAATATGAAACTCAAATGCTATCATGAAAGTTATAATATAAAGATTATAAGTATGTCAAATATTTTGTTTCTTTATTGCGTATATTTTAGATTCAGCATAATGCAATATAATAAGAGTATACAAATCCTGCACGACCTTGAGGGATATTATCTATTTAGCAGTTTAATTAATTTGTTACTCTGGTTTTGTTGCGCTCAATTCCGTTATAATATCAGTCTATATCCACAGGGAAGCCTCCTATACAGCAGGAATGGAGCAAAATCAGCTACCTCGACATCAGATGTTTAGTAAGGGACACTCTTATCCATTTAGTCACACTGCCCTCTTCGGCTCTAATTGGCTGCTGCTTTCTTTATTTCTTTAGATATATTCAACTTGATGCCGACTCTGATAGGGAGTACTCAATAGCGAATCCTTTGCCAATATAAAGACTATTTGTGGAGAATCTCAACGTTAGGTATATGGTCATGGACTTGATGATCTTCAGCGTCCTGCCGCACCATCTGCCCAGACTGGGGCCCTGGTTTGATGGTGCTCCTTCAGAAACCTTGAGGAAATCATCACATTCTCCAACGTTTGTGGCGTAGGACGGGTCGAGCTCCAGTTCCAGGGTGGCCAGCTGTATCCCAAAGAGGCGAAGTCCCGCGACCTCGAAAAAAAGTTCATCAAAGAAAAGAACTTCATCAAATAAAAGGAATTCATCAAAGACAAGAAGTTTGTCAAAGAAAAGGTCGCCCAAGAAAAGTCTCTCTCCCTGCTGTGCAGCACTGTCCCACAAGAGGACCCAGTCAGTGATTACATTTTCAAATAATGTGAGTGGCAAAAAGAAACGTCTGCGTGAGACAGCTGTTGAGGATGTTGATAGCAGCCAGGAGTGTGAGGGGAACACCCGCAATTATGATGATTTGCTGGATCTGCTGCAGATGATTCAGAATGAACAGAAAGCTGTGGGAGCTGCACCACGTAAGGTGGACAAGGTGCTGGAGTCTGGTAAAATAGTGGCTACTGTTGATACTACAGTTGTACACTGTGCACAGTCTTCTCCGCAGAAGAAAAAAGGGAAGAAAAATAAATCCAAAAAGAAAGCAACAGTTGAGTTGGGTAACAAATCCACCGCAACAAACATCGATTCAAAGAAACAAGTACAGAAGAATCAGGTTATTACTGTCTCAAGTGATTCTGCTGATCGGGCAAATGGTTACGACATGCAGACCAGTTCCAATACTGAATGCACAAATCTCACCCTACAGCCTAAGAAAAAACAGCAGAAGGGGAAGTCAAAGAATGGCAAGGATAAAGCCAATCAAGAATTAAACACTTCTCAGTCAAATAATATTTCAAATGGGCAAGTAGTAGAGGAAAATGTGATGAACATTTCTGACCATCCAGTTGATGATCCACTACAGGCCTCATTCTTACCAGACTATGGTGATTCATTTGGGTTACAGTAATTGTGGAACGAGTGGGGCATCCTGGTATCTGGGACACGGGATGATGTGATACTGGCTGGGACTGACGACTAATGCTTCAAACTAAGATATGGATATGACAGCACTTGAGTTCAATACTGTCACACCTGAAGGAACATCCCAGCAGGTGTATCTAAGTTATATCTCAATGTTGGGCAGAGATGAACATCACGATATTTGTATTCAAGTTATGTTCCCTGTGTTGGTCAGATGTCTTTATAGTCCCACTCTCCTGGGTCTAGACATGGAGACATGTCTGTACATTCAGAGTTGTGTTAGCCACGTGTGTGAATTGAGTTCCCCCTTAAGGGTAGCTTCAAATATCTTAATATATTTCAGGAGACTTGTTTCATAATCAGATATATTGTCTGAAAGTAGTTTTATATCATAGTTTATGTCTCGGAAACTGAAACACTTTGGCCCTATTAAAATCACTATGGCTTGGAAAGACCAGTGATGGAAGGCATGGTTTCTAGTAGAAAAGGCAGCTGCCAACCAGCAAGGCGATGGACACCAGGCATTAGAGATAACTTGGGCATGAAGGTGCACAGGGCAGGAGAAGTGGCAAAAGATAGAGAGGCTCTTCAGTGTGTACCACATGATTGTTCTGGAAAGGGTCTGCTACATGATGCTGATGATGGCCTCAAGTCTAGTTCTAGGTGTTCATACAAAACTGTACATATGCTTAATATAGTCTCCAGCTTGGTTTAACGTCTTTTAGTACAGGAAGTCTGATTTGAGTATTCAGTCTGTTATCATAAGGAAATATAAAATTAAATATTAAACATGTTCAATCAAAAACAAAACAAAAAATTGTTCAGTCTGCAACAATCTCTGTGGCGTTCACACGCACTTCTGACTGGTTTCTCTTTACAACGTGAAGAAAGTTTGCAAGTGCTAACGCACTTCTTTCTGAACGAAGCAAAAGTTTATTAATGCAATTTAAAACCTCAAAGTCAAAATACGTAAATTGTTTGGTATTTTTTCTTCACAACGTGAAGAAAGTTTGCAAGTGCTAACGCACTTATTTCTGAACGAAGCAAAAGTTTATTAATGCAATTTAAAACCTCAAAGTCAAAATACGTAAATTGTTTGGTATTTTTTCTTCACAACGTTTGCGGAATTGTGTATTATTTGTTCGGATTTTGTGGTGATATTCGTTGGATTTGATTTTCTGGATATTTCCCCGGAATTATTACCTGAAACAACAAATTTCAATATGTATTCGAATATCACTGAAGTCGGGATCTCGATAAATGACTACGATGTCCAGATACTTCACCAGTCCGGAACAATAGTCCGACGTGCATCTTGAACATTCAATTTTGCCGAAGCTTTCAAAATGTTGGAAAAAACACTGGTGATTTCCGCCAGATTGGGAATAAATTTACTATAATAATTAATCTTGGTCGTTGGCATAGTCAAATTGAGAATCTTGGTCACGATTATTTCATCTGTTCTGAGTTGGCCCCTGCAGATGGTATGGCCTAGGAAGTCAGTTTCTTCCATGCCCAACTCTACTTTAGTTGGTTTGACTGTGAGACCGAATACTCGCAACCTATCGAAGACATGTCGCAGTTTCTGTAGGTGTGATGTCCAGTCTACAGTATGGATACATATGTCATCTATGTATGTAGATGTATTGGTTACCCCGTGGAGAAGATCCCTAGTTAGACGGACAAAAGTCGCTGGAGCATTAAGAAGGCCAAAAGGAAGAAATCGCCACTCATAGAGACCTAAAGGTGTGGGGAAAGCTGTTAAAGGAATTGAATTTTCTTGCACCGGGACCTGCCAATATCCTTTCATGAGGTCGAGATTGGAAAAGATGCGAGATGTAGACATATCAAGGATCAAATCCTCGCATGCTGGGATTGGCTCAGCATCAATTTTGGTCACTCTGATTAAAGGTCGATAATCGACGCAGAGTCGAATTGTTGAGTCCTTTTTGGCGACAAGGACGATAGGGAAAGAATATTCTGACTGAGATTTCTGAATTATTCCACTCGACTCAAGAGATAGTAATTCTTTGTCGAGATTTGCCCTATTATTTAGTGGGATGGAATAAGGTCGACACTTAATTGGGGTGTTATCAGTCAGAATAATGGAGTGCTCTATTCTGTCTGTATTTCCTGGGATGTCGGAGAAAATGTCTTTGTACTCCGTCACTAATTCTATCATCTGTCGTCGTTGCTCGTCTGTAAGTTTGGTTTCTATCCGTATGCTGTCGATGGTCCCAGTCGTGTCTACTGTAGGGACTGGTAATTCTATTCCGTCGTCATCTGTCTCGTTCAGTACTGTTGTTGTACTAACTGTGTGTGCTGTTACCTGGCTAAGTGTGTTTGCGATGTCGTTGTCCTGTGTCGCTCTACCTAGTGTAGTTGTGTTGTGTACGTCTGTCGTCCGATTAATTGGTGTGGGTGCATCTTGTTCGTCTGTCGGTAGTTCTTGTCGTGAAAAGTATGGTTTCAGCATGTTGATATGAAATATCTTTAATTTTCCCTTTATAGATATTTCATAATCGACATCTGATATTTTCCGTTCAACGTTGAATGGCCCTTGCCACGATGTTAGTAACAAATTACGTTTATCTGGTAGTAAAAGCAGAACCTTCTGATTGGGTTCAAGGTGTATTGTTTTAGCACCCTTATTTGCATAGTCGCGGTACATCTGTCCTTTCCTCTCCAAAGATGATTTGGCTATTACACACGCTTTCATTATTCTATCGCGTGTCTCTGTTACCATCTCATACGGTGTTACTGATGTTGGGTTTTCTGGTAAGCTAGTGATTAGCTGATGGTAAATTGTTAGGGGTCCTCGAGGGTTCGCCCCATACACTAATTCAAAAGGTGAGAAACCCGTACTCGAGTGTGGAATTTCTCGATGGGCAAATAGCACTGCTGGCAATAGCGTGTCCCAATCAGATGGGTTTTCTGCTGTTACCTTCGCCAGCATGTGTTTGAGATCCCCGTTAATTTTTTCTATGATCCCGTTGCTCATTGGGTGGTACGGGGTACAGAAATGCTGTTCTATTCCTAACAATTTTGTTAAGGCTTGCGTAGCAGCCGAAATAAACTGCTTTCCACGATCTGATAGAATCGTTCGTGGAAAGCCAAAACGACAAAATAAGTGCAAAAATACATTTGCCACATCTTTGGAGGTGATGTATTTTAGTGGAATAGCTTCGATCCACCTGGTACATAGATCCACGAGAGTAAGTATGAATCAGTTTCCTTTGCTCGACACCTGATTTAGGGGTCCAACAATATCGACCGCTACACACTCAAATGGTCTAGATGCTAATAATGACCGTTGAACTTCGGCCGTCACATGCTTTCCCTTTCTTACAAGATGTTGACAAATAGTACATGAACGACAGAACAATTTTATATCAGTACAGAATTTAGGCCAGTAGAAGTGTGACAAAATTCTGGCTCTGGTTTTGTCATAGGCCAAATGTCCAGCAAACGGTGACTCATGTGCGATCTTTAGCACATTTTGTCGGTATGTTACAGGTAACACCGTCTGCTGAATTTCATGGTTATTATTTGTGTAATAACGCATGAGAATTCCGTTGTGTATTCTAAAATACCAAGATGCATTTTTAGTCACTTTCGCTCGCTCACCTAACAATTTAAAATAAGGTGCGATAGTTTGATCAGTGCGTTGTGCCTCGATAAATTCTTGGCGAGTAGTGTTGTTATTGGCACCGCTAGGTGTTAACAGCTGTAACATCTCATTTTGTAGGTCAGTATAGTGTGTTTGAGTATCTGCCCTTGTTACAGCATTAGCCATGTTTGTATGTTTCCAGGCTATTATGTCGTTGTCAGTACATTGCTTCAATGAAGCTAAACAGCATAAAATCAGATCCGTGCAGGGATCTTGCAGGATTGCGCAAGTAAATGTGCCGGTAAGGAACGGGGTATTAATATGCGCTTTTGCCAGTGGGTATTTCTCAATGGTTCCAGAGAAAGTACGGCATTTGACAAATTCACCCGTGTAATCTTCTGGTCTAACCAGCTCTTTTCTTAAACCAAGTAAAGTGCTGCCGCTATCCAGTAAACAATGGCATGGTTGATCATTGATCAGTGCATCGTAGAACTTCAGCTTACCTCTGGAGGCACTAGCTGCATTAGCATCTTCGTTGGAACATGGTATAACATGACCACATTTCAATTTTCCATCCGCATGAAACTGGTGACATGTGTCACATCTCTTAAAGTCTAATATATCAGTAACTACTGCCACACTTTCACATTCACTCTCTGGTAATACATTTACAAGTTCAGAGTCAATTACACTATCATCGTCAGATGACGTATCGATGAGCACAGCATTATTTGCCTTCATGCATTGTCTACCAAGGCACTTAGAGCTATAATGGCCATAGCTAGAAGAAAAGTAGCATTTGACAGCACGTTTAAATGAATTTCGTCTACTTTCTTGCTTCTTTATTATGGTTTCTAAGTGTGAGGGATATGCCGGGTTTTTGTCGCACATAGAGTAGCTAGGATGAAATAATTTACAATATCCACACTGTGGTGGCTTCTGGTAAGGTTTGTCTTTCTTATGATACTCTTTCTGATTATAAGATCTACTAGGTACGTTCTTAACAAAAGCAGTGATCTCTGTATCATGTGTGGTGGTCTTAAATATATCACGATTAGAAGAAAAATATGGTGAACCCCGTTTTTCTAGTTGCTCAATGGATTCAATGTCTGATTGTTGGAGGAACTTAGCAAAAGGGGTAGGGACTGTGGATATCACTTTATCCATTACCATTAGATCTTGTAATTTATCAAAGTTTTTGCCCACTTTCGCTGCCTTAATCCATTTATTGAATGTACTTTGCACGTTTGAGATGTAATCTAGAAAGGTTTCAGTTGGCTTTGGTTTTATTTGGGAAAACTGAATTTGATACCCAGTGGCATCCAGAAGGAAATGCTGCATAATCCTGCCGTGGATGTACTGATAATTACTCCTTAGTTCTGTAGGTATTGATTTTATAACCTTTAATGGCTCCCCACTGAGAATTCTCATGTAGATCATTGCCCAATCTTCTAATGGTATTTTCTGAGTCTTAAGTTGAAACTCTATGTTCTCAGTCCATGCTGAGATTGAATCGCCTACGCTATATGGTTTGATCAGGCCTTTATATTTACTAAATTTATTTTGTTCTTCCTGGCTCTTTTGTTTACTAGAGGCTATCTGGATATTTGAATCTATCTCCATTTCTTTTATCTTTAATTTAGTGGCTTCTTCTACTTGTTTCATCTCTTTTTGATGTTGCCTTTCTAATGCTCTTTCGTCTCTCTCTCTAGAGCAGCTTTTCTCTCTGTTTCTTCTCTCTGTAGAGCAGTTTTTCTCTCTGTTTCTTCCTTGTATCTTTGATTTGCCCATTTCTCTAATTTCTCTCCAGTATGGCCTAGTTCTTTGCCCGCCTGGATGCACTCACCTAATGATGCCATTCTGTGGCTTTATTTTATTTCACAATGATATCACAGTAGTTTTACACAATGGTTTGTAGTTATGTGTTAGTTATTTACATTCTCACTGAAAATAAAGATGCATGGTTAACATAGTGAATATCAAAATAATTCAAAAATATACTCATCTAATTTGTCGGAAAATACGGTCCTTGGGATGTTCCACTGCTGTCTTCCGGACACACAAATGATCGACTTGACAACAGAACGGATGCTTCTGTTTAGTAGAGCATCAATACTTTAGTAACATGCATATGATATACATACATGTTCATATTTCATGCGGCTGATGAATCATAAATGTGATCTAGATAATGATAAATGATGTTAATGAATGAATGTTATGATAGTATAAATGATCGTCATGATTAGTAAGATGATTCGTCATATGAATGTCAACGTCGTCTTGTCTTCACTTTCTATCTTGTTTGGTATAACTACGTTCTATGGCTTCCGTTCAATAGCTAATTTACTTTCTTTGTGCAAAAGAACTTATTTTGCACAAATATCTAAATGAATGTGATGAATGGTGACATTAATTGATGTATCACAGAAAATGAAATGTACACGATGGTTTGTTTGACAATTTAAATACATATTTGTATACATTTTCATTACCACAAATTCATACACATTTCCTATTAATTTTCTTAGAATAACACAACTTGTAACTTAATCTTCCTTCATTGTGGTTCAAGCTCCACGAATGGTAACATATTAAGTATCAAGTAGTACTGGTGTTGATTACTAACGTTCACTCGCAAAACAAAATTATTTCTGACATTGTATGGTAAATAATTCACGTTAATTTTAGTTACTTTTAACACAGAAATAATGCCAAATGGTGCCTGTTGACGTTGATTCAGGGACTTCTGACACCAAATGGGGTCCTGCCTGTCAGCAACTTACTTGCGACAGGTATTTCAGGACTCCCCTACTTTTGCACCACACGAAATAATAACTCGTGTCATTTGCAAAAGGATACAATTTATTTAGAGCTGATTACAAACAAGCTCCGCGAGCGGAATACTTCATTGACAATAAACATCATAGTACGTTACACAGATGCAATGAAGAGGTGATAATGATACTATTAATCACTGAATGGAATCTAAAGCCTAACAATCACTATTGTCTATAAACTTATAGTATTCATAAGGAACACGTCTACTCTCTAGCCGTCTCAGTCGCAGTCTGAGCCACGCTTCTAGTTGCGTGTTCAAACACGGACGTTGGATCCTCCGTGCGCTGGCGAGTCTTGCGTGCGTGGTGTCCCAGCACGCTGGTCAGTTAACTAGAGTAACCTGTACTCCATGGTTACTCGTCGAGGCGAGTTTCCTAGTGTCTTAGGAAACCCTCGCTCACTTACACTCAATGCCCTCTTGGTTGACACAAGTGTGTCCTGTTGTAAAGCTATTTATAGTGCTTGTGTCTCTACTTTCTGGTGTTCTCTAATGGTCTCTGTCTTAGCTCTATTTCTTATATTCTTAACTCTGTAAACTCTTATCCAGATCTTTGACAGTGTTCCATAACTGGTCCCGGGGCGGCTGCGAAAGCAACACCTGCACTTATTATGAGTGCCCTAACTGGTCCTGGAGGTGTACCTTTTGGGGGAGTCGTCGACCTGCATAGGTTCGAAGTTCCCACTAGGTGGTACTTTCACCTGTCAGCAGAGATTCAGAAAGCCGTGTATGACAAGATACATGGCAAAAAGTTTTCTCTACCAAGTCTAGGGATAGACATATCACTACAACATCTAGACAAAGAAAGGGACAGGCTGACCATCCACTGGCTACCTGTCACGATTGCTCCTCAAGGAGTTAAAAAACTGGTGCACAGTATTACAGGAGACGATAAGGCTGAGGTCTTTAGGATAAAAAATGGGGCTGGCAAGTGAGGAGCGCTCTGCAACCCAACAAAGGAAGTCCCACATTACATACGGATCTACACTCCCGGGATTACGAACAATAACCACAGAGTGTTGATCACGATGCCGGGGAGAAAGACCAATTGTCCAGCGTGTGGCCAAAACAACCACTGGGCAAATAAATGCCCTAGTCGACGACAATCGACGACACCAATAGCAGCAGCAGTACGTGTTCAAAGCCAAGAGGATTTCCCACCACTCGAAAGAGACACCTCTCCACAGGGAGAGACTGAACCGACACAAACCTTCAGTAGTCAAATCAACACACATGAAAATAACACACAAGAAAATAACACACAAGACATCAATCCAAGGAATGAAAACTCTGACGGTTTTCAAATCGTCAGAAAACCAAAGAAGAGAACATGGGCTAACAGAAGACTGCAGTCAAAACACAGCGACGACACAGAAACAGACGACTTATCACTGCCAAAGAAAGAAAAATTCAAAGCCACTATAGGCAAGACAAAGGAAACTGAACAAGAACAACAAGAGGAGACACAAGTTCAAGACGAAGACGACACATACAGCATACCAGACACTCTCTTCGTAGACACAGACACAAGTGATAGAACGAGGATCAAGAGGATCCTCTCACACAAACTGTTGATGCTACAGACTTGCTTGCCTAAATGTACTCATCACGGATAATAACTGTGCGTGTGATTCTATACACTTATTTTATCTCATTCATTCGTTTGTACTTAAATTATAATGACTAGTGATTTAGTTATTATTACTTTAAACATTTGTGGTATACGTACAAAATTACAACACATTATCACACTAATAAACAAACACAAACCGGACTGGTGAAGTAGCTGGACATCGTAGTCATTTATCGAGATCCCGACTTCAGTGATATTCGAATACATATTGAAATTTGTTGTTTCAGGTAATAATTCCGGGGAAATATCCAGAAAATCAAATCCAACGAATATCACCACAAAATCCGAACAAAAAATACACATTTCCGCAAACGTTGTGAAGAAAAAATACCAAACAATTTACGTATTTTGACTTTGAGGTTTTAAATTGCATTAATAAACTTTTGCTTCGTTCAGAAATAAGTGCGTTAGCACTTGCAAACTTTCTTCACGTTGTGAAGAGAAAATACCAAACAATTTACGTATTTTGACTTTGAGGTTTTAAATTGCATTAATAAACTTTTGCTTCGTTCAGAAAGAAGTGCGTTAGCACTTGCAAACTTTCTTCACGTTGTGAAGAGAAACCACAGTCAGAAATGCGTGTGAACGCCACAGAGATTGTTGCAGACTGAACAATTTTTTGTTTTGTTTTTGATTGAACATGTTTAATATTTAATTTTATATTTCCTTATGATAACAGGACTGAATACTCAAATCAGACTTCCTGTACTAAAAGACGTTAAACCAAGCTGGAGACTATATTAAGCATATGTACAGTTTTGTATCAACACTTAGAACTAGACTTGAGGCCATCATCAGCATCATGTAGCAGATCCCTTTTCAGAACAATCATGTGGTACACACTGAAGAGCCTCTCTATCTTTTGCCACTTCTCCTGCCCTGTGCACCTTCATGCCCAAGTTATCTCTAATGCCTGGTGTCCATCGCCGTGCTGGTTGGCAGCTGCCTTTTCTACTAGAAACCATCCCTTCCATCACTGGTCTTTCCAAGCCATAGTGATTTTAATAGGGCCAAAGTGTTTCAGTTTCCGAGACATAAACTATGATATAAAACTACTTTCAGACAATATATCTGATTATGAAACAAGTCTCCTGAAATATATTAAGATATTTGAAGCTACCCTTAAGGGGGAACTCAATTCACACACGTGGCTAACACAACTCTGAATGTACAGACATGTCTCCATGTCTAGACCCAGGAGAGTGAGACTACAAAGACATCTGCCCAACACAGGGAACATAACTTGAATACAAATGTCGTGATGTTCATCTCTGCCCAACATTGAGATATAATTTAGATACACCTGCTGGGATGTTCCTTCAGGTGTGACAGTATTGAACTCAAGTGCTGTCATATCCATATCTTAGTTTGAAGCATTAGTCGTCAGTCCCAGCCAGTATCACATCCTCCCGTGTCCCAGATACCAGGATGCCCCACTCGTTCCACAATTACTGTAACCCAGGTGGATCACCATAGTCTGGTAAGAATGAGGCCTGTAGTGAATCATCAACTGGATGGTCAGAAATGTTCATCACATTTTCCTCTACTACTTGCCCATTTGAAATATTATTTGACTGAGAAGTGTTTAATTCTTGATTGGCTTTATCCTTGCCATTCTTTGACTCCCCCTTCTGCTGTTTTTTCTTAGGCTGTAGGGTGAGATTTGTGCATTCAGTATTTGAACTGGTCTGCATGTCGTAACCATTTGCCCGATCAGCAGAATCACTTGAGACAATAATAACCTGATTCTTCTGTACTTGTTTCTTTGAATCGATGTTTGTTGCGGTGGATTTGTTACCCAACTCAACTGTTGCTTTCTTTTTGGATTTATTTTTCTTCCCTTTTTTCTTCTGCGGAGAAGACTGTGCACAGTGTACAACTGTAGTATCAACAGTAGCCACTTTTTTTACCAGACTCCAGCACCTTGTCCACCTTACGTGGTGTAGCTCCCACAGCTTTCTGTTCATTCTGAATCATCTGCAGCAGATCCAGCAAATCATCATAATTGCGGGTGTTCCCCTCACACTCCTGGCTGCTATCAACATCCTCAACAGCTGTCTCACGCAGACGTTTCTTTTTGCCACTCACATTATTTGAAAATGTAATCACTGACTGGGTCCTCTTGTGGGACAGTGCTGCACAGCAGAGAGAGAGACTTTTCTTGGGCGACCTTTTCTTTGACAAACTTCTTGTCTTTGATGAAGTCCTTTTATTTGATGAAGTTCTTTTCTTTGATGAACTTTTTTTCGAGGTCGCGGGACTTGACCTCTTTGGGATACAGCTGGCCACCCTGGAACTGGAGCTCGACCCGTCCTACGCCACAAACGTTGGAGAATGTGATGATTTCCTCAAGGTTTCTGAAGGAGCACCATCAAACCAGGGCCCCAGTCTGGGCAGATGGTGCGGCAGGACGCTGAAGATCATCAAGTCCATGACCATATCCCTAACGTTGAGATTCTCCACAAATAGTCTTTATGTTGGCAAAGGATTCGCTATTGAGTACTCCCTATCAGAGTCGGCATCAAGTTGAATATATCTAAAGAAATAAAGAAAGCAGCAGCCAATTAGAGCCCAAGAGGGCAGTGTGACTAAATGGATAAGAGTGTCCCTTACTAAACATCTGATGTCGAGGTAGCTGATTTTGCTCCATTCCTGCTGTATAGGAGGCTTCCCTGTGGATATAGACTGATATTATAACGGAATTGATTGAGTAAACGAGTCTCAAACAATGCTAAAACTAATTGAAAATTGCTGTACATAAAGTTGAGTCAAGAAGCAACATCACAGCACTCTGGGCATGCTCCATCCTTAACTTCAACAATCGAAGGGCCCCAATATTAATCAAACTAACCGACATCATGTACCCATTCATAGATGTATTTCTGATCACGTATGCAATTCTTTGCGCGATTTTGTTCTTCTTGTTTTGCATGACAGTACTACAAGGGATCTGTGAAAATAATGGAGATGCAGACTGAACAATGTTTATACGTTGTAAAGAGAAACCAGAGTAACTAATTAATAAAACTGCCAAATAGATAATATCCCTCAAGGTCGTGCAGGATTTGTATACTCTTATTGTAGTGCATTATACTGAATCTAAAATATACGCAATAAAGAAAAAAAATATTTCACATACTTATAATCTTTATATTAGAACTTTCATGATAGCATTTGAGTATCATATTCCAGTATGCGTTATTCAATAACGTAATATCAAATAAGATCATCGGAAACAAATTCTGAGGAGTCATGTCCCTTATTAACAGTTAAATAAATATTATGTCCCCTTTCTTTTATAGACACACTCACACACACTCACTCACTCACACTCTCACACTCGCACACTCACACATACTCACACCACTCACACACACTCACTCACACGCACACGCACTCACATACTCTCTCTCTCTCTCTCTCTCTCTCTCTCTCTCTCTCCCTCGCTCTCTCTTTACTTGTTGCGGATTGGACACGTGTGCAGTCGAATACCACGTGTGTGCGTGCGTGTGTGTGTTTTTTCCAAACCATTATTTCATACAAAGCAATGTATATTTACAAGGTGTAATGCGTGTTTCTTTTGTTTGTGTATTTTACAGAGCGTTGCCGTTTGTTAGTGCTAAGTGTCAGATGCGTTAATAAAACAAATACATACATATACAGTTATGATAATATGACATTTATGGCATAGTGCATGAAACACACATTACTTGTATTGCTTCATTTTCATCTCCACAAGCGGAATGCGTGTTACACTTGTTCATCTCTCTCTCTCTCTCTCTCTCTCTCTCTCTCTCTCTCTCTCTCTCTCTCTCTCTCTCTCTCTCTCTCTCTCTCTCTCACACACACACACACACACACACATTTTATCTTGATCTATCTCGTGCTTTCTGAAGACCGCAATGCATTGGATGCCGTGAGCTTGGGCAGTAAACTTTAAATTATCATTCCCATTAAAACCTGACTTCTTTGTAATTTCTGGGCCACATAGCTACGGAAGTGAAGCTTCACATTGTTGCTGTTGTTTGCCTGATGTCAAATTACAGGGTGACGCTCTAGCGCCCTGTGAATGCCCTTGACACATTTTGTTTTGGGGAACAACAATCGGGGCTTTGTAACTAGCAATCCATGGCGTGTCCCCAGGGGGATAATTGGTCCAAAGCTGTGATAGTGCCTGTGTGTGTCAAATACAACAGGAAGGATTTAAACGTGACCACTACAAGCCACCTTTTTTCTTTTTAATGAGATTAGTGTTCAGATCTTTAAATGATCTTTCATCGTAGACTAGGAGTTTAGATTGTCCGTCGGGACGGGTGACACACATTTCACCTGAACTTCTGGTAGACTCCTTCCAGATCTTTTCCAGGATGCCAACATCTTCACCAAGACTTGGTATTTCGGATTTCAACTTCTTGAGAACAACTTCTCTTCCTTGAAATACTACGGAGTAATTTTCATCTAGAACACTCTTGATAGCACTTGATTGTTTTATCAGTACTGTGAGTTATTGAAGATTATGGACATGGAGGAGTCCAGACAGCAGGATTAAAAACCAGATAGATTACATCCTGGTTAAGAGAAGGTTTCGAAATGCGTTAACAGTAGTAAAATTATTTCCAAATGCAGACTGTTACAGTGATCACAGATTAATTACAGGCACATTGAGGGTAAAGTTAAAGAAAGTCAAGTATATAGCAGGAAACCCTCAATATGACTTGTGCAAATTGAAAACTGACAAAGAAATACAAGATAATTTTAACATATAAGTAAAGAACAAATTTGATTTATTGTCTGATCTAGAGATCCTATTTCAAGATGTAGATGATCAATGGCAAATGCTGAAGAATTCAATCAGTTGTGCAGCAGAAAAAAAACTATTCCAAAATTAAAGAAAGTGGGCCGTAAGACATGGATGACTGAAGAAATTTTACAACTAATGGAAACAAGAAGACAGAACAAAAATAATCCTGCCAAATATGAAGAAATTCACAGAAAAGTCCGAAACTTATGTAGGGAGGCAAAAGAAACATGGCTTGAGAAAAACTGCGGAGAAATTGAAAAACAACACAATAGTAAAAATGCGAAACTAATGCACAAAAGAATCTTGGAGCTTACTAATCAAAGAACACGTACATCAGCAGGCTGCCTAAAGACAAAAGATGGAAGAGTCATATTTACTAGTCCGTTTCCCAAATCTCGGTGCACACGATGTTATCGTGCCTAGGTCAGTGCGGCTGGCATTCAATGTCGACCTCAGCTCCCCTGATGTCAACCGATTGGTGGTCCAGAACCTCGGCCGAGCCCTGGTTCAAAAGCTGACCGTCAGGCTCTCGGGCAATGAAGTCTTCTCTCTTGTGGACAGTGATGTCTACAACGTCTACTTGGATCTTTGAAAGAGTCGATCGGAGCGGGCGAGCGCTGTGTATCAAGGCATCGATACAAGCACCGGTATGAATGTGACCAAGGCGCGTGTTGGCGCAGCGGATGCTATTGTTCTGCCCGCCGCCAATGCGAGAGACGTGGCCATCGCGAAGGCCTTCAAAAACAGGTACTACATACCACTAGACTTTGAGCTGCGCGAAACGCATGCGCCCTTCTACCAATCTGCTCTTAGTGATCGGCTGGAGATTGAGTTGACCTTTAACGACGCTTCCCGCGTGATTCGCGCAACTGGTAAAGATGCCGGCACCTCCTCATACTCCCTAGAAAACATCTGTCTCGAATACGAAGTAGTCACTGAACCCACGTTGGCCCGGCTAATTCGGAGCATGTATGAGAGCCGTATGGTGGTGTTATACGAGATGGTCCTACTGTCACGAATTGGCAGCCTTTACTTCCCAGAACAAGTTTCGGTTCACTTTTGATGGGCCATGTAGAGGATCAACAGACGAACAAAACTGTTTTCTCTATATTCAAGGCTATACTGTCTTGACGTAAGCTTGCAAAACCTGCAAGTAAACAAACCACCAGGAATGGCTTTCTATTTGGGAAGTTAACTTGACACCAGTACCGGTCACACCCAGAGGTTATCAATCCAGCCAGACGGGAGGGCAGACTCAGGGGACTGAATAGTAATTAAAACCAACCAGGCATGACGCAAGCAAACCTGGTTTACCAACAGAGTTGTAAACTGGCTGTTGACCATGAGAACCTAATTGTTCCCTTGACATGACACCTGATAAGAATAGCTAGGAAATCGCCCAACCGCGATGGCTGACCCCATCTGGTAGAGACTAGAGGCGCAAGGTGTGAAATCACTGATAAGACTCAGTGGGCTAATAATTGTCAGACCCACAGGTGTGAAGGCTAGTGTGCATGCAGGAAGAATTTTTATGACTGGACAGACTTGGAGTTAATTGCAATTAACGTCAGGAGGAGATAAGAAGAATTTATGAATGGAATTTCTGGGAGATAAGTGTCTACTGCTAGGCTAGGTATAAAAACCCCTGCTAGACTTTTCCCCTTTAGATTAAGTCTGACTTCAGAACAGGTAGGAACTATCTCAATGTCTGTAGTCATACGCATGATTATTATGTTAGATTTCACTACAAAAGTTATTTCTTAGTTACTGATTTTCAGTCTATATCTGATCTAGGTTATTGCAAGAACTATCATTGTCATAGGGTACTTGAGTGTTCTTTCTAAGTTCTGTGTTCAATATCATTGTGCTTCATGTATTACTCTTCTGAGAAGTAGAAACTTGTGAAAGGCAGATCTTGTCTGGGTATACTTTTAGGTGTCTTGGTAGATGCTTGTCATTTCTTTGTACACTATCGTAGTTGCCTGTTGGTGTGTGCATTTGTTGTACAGATTATAGTCAACTGACTATTTATTTAATTCTTACAACAGCAGTAACTAACTAGTGCATTATGCTATGATGTTAAAGTATCATAATATGTCTAGTTTAATCAATATGTTTATGTGTATTGGATGTTTGATATATTGATTTGTCATATGCAAACTTACCAATATGAAGTGTTATGCTATTGTCTGCGCATTGGCACATTGGCCAATGATTGTGTTGGAAGCAGAGGTGTAATGGTACAGACATTACCCACAATTGGTATTATAGGGTATATGGTGCTAAACTTTCTCAGTGTATTGTGGGCGTGCGTCCACGGTAATGCATGGAAACCTGGCACAGCTACTTGTCACGGCTTGCAAGCCCGGATGATCAGGCATTGTTATAATACCCTTACCGACCCTGTGAGCTGCTAAACTAACATTGGACGGAGCGGCTGTACGACACAGAATTTCTGTATTAGCGACATGGACATGGGGCGGCAGAAATGTAATCATTACAGGCGTGTGAGACAATTGAAAAGCCCGTCCCAGACTAAAGACAGTAGGGAGAAGGAGGATGGTGAACGCAGTAGAGCTGGAAGATAAACTTGGCCAGACTGGTCATTGTATATGTTTGTGTTATGATATGTTTTAATTAGGATTGCGCTGATGTAGAACTGATATAACACATTCTTGACTTTCTTTCAAGCTCTCACAAGGAGCACCTATGTTATAGATCTCAAGAACGAGTTATGACTAGGGAGAGCCAGGACTGGCAGTCGTCAGAATACCGGCAAGCTGTTCTTTTTTGAGTCTACTGGAGAGTGGGGATCTGGACCACAGTTCCAGATAGATGAAGTAACAAGTAAAGTTACGTAATGTTTCTCATCACAATATGTTATATGATTTCATCATCCTCATATTAAAAACCATCAGATGTCTATGATTAGTAAATAAATGTTGTAATATTGTAACTCATAGTTCTGTCATTATATTTTTTCCAATTGTGCATACGTGTTGTTGTGTACATTGGTGGGGGTTCACTTACACACCAAGGAAAGGAGCAGTCAGGGAGAAAACCTGTACTGAGATAGTCGTCTATACTCATATACTTAGACTTAAAACATCTATCTTAAGCTAACCTTCTCTTTCCCATTCCTTGGCGAATATTCAGCACAGTTCATTTTATTTTGTAACGAGCCACTTGGAGCTGTACGTTGGATATTCATGGGCCTAATTTATAGTTCAGCCATATAGATTTTGTCCCTAGTCAGTTTCTGACTATTAGGGGTTGCTCGCCAGTGAAAAATACTTTCATCTAGCCGGTGGGGCACCCCGACTTCTGACACCTACAACATAGACGGATCCCTCAGTAAAAGGAGGACTCGATATGGAACATCAATCTGAACACTCCCTGTAAGTCTTTGAAAGGCATTCTCCTATTATGGGAAGATCCCGCCAACCAAAAGGATTTTGCACGCCAACCAGAGTTGTTTTACAACCCGCAGATCACCAAAGTTGAAGTCATCGTAGAAGGACAAGCCAATCAGCTATTTGCGCACGGCTTAGCACCACACCAGCTCTGGGACGAAGCGAGGAAATTCTTCGCTGGTGCTCCTCAAAAGGCACCCTGAGACAAGCGCAGTCGCCAAAGAGCTAGGATTGTTCGATGTCAGTCTAGGCGAGTACTTGACGAAAAAATTCTGCTTGTGGCTGGACTTCCGGAACTCCGACGATGACCATCTTCACTGCAGCGGCCGGCGTGTAGAGAACGGCTCTGAGGCCATCACTCTCCAGATCACGAAAGAGGCCGAACCTGCGGGACCACTGTACTGCTACGTTTATTTGGTTATGGACGGACAGCTGAACATTGACACCGGGAGATTCGTTAGTGCTGTTTATTAATGGAGTTCCCACTTAAGCCACACTCGGCCATCATCACGGGCCCCACATCGTGTGGTAAAACAGAATTCATTCTCGACCTCCTGGAAGGCCCGTACAGGGGCGTTTTCGAGCATATTGTCATTGCGTGTCCTTCAGTACGATACAATGAAACATACCGGGCCCGGCCGTGGGTGTGGTCAGATCCCGAGGTCTTCATATTTGACCCCGGTGATCGGCTGCTCAAATGGCTAGAGGCCTTCTATAAAATGTTTCAGGGGACACCGACGTTATACATCATTGATGACTGCAGCGCAGAGGACGCTATTGCGCAGGAGCGGACTATGTTGACTTATCTAGCTTTTAGCGGGCGACATGCCCAGCAAAGTCTGTGGGTTCAAACCCAGAAGTACAACGCCGTTGAGAAAGGCCTCAGGGCGCAGACACAGTGGGTGGCACTCTTCCATTCCAAGGATAAGGATAGCTTTGAAGACTGCCTGGACGAGAACTACGTCATCCACTCTAGGGAGGAACGTGATAGGGTGCGAAAGCAACTCGAAGCTAATGAGTTCTCAAAGCTGGTACTGAGGACCAAGTTCCCATTTTCTTATAAAGTGCTCAAAGCTGGTGAGGTTTGTTAGATACTAAGCATATGTTAAGCATCAGCTAAGCATATGTTAAGCATTAGCTAAGCATTTGTTAAGCATCAGCTAAGCACCACTTAAGCATGTACGAAGCAGTGCTTTGTTACTCCGTAACAGCCTTAGTTGTATTACAACTTATATGCATATGTTGTGTGCTTGGATGGGCTGTGCATTCCTATATTAGAGTTAGACGTTGGGTATTTGCAAACGCTGTGATGTATTGTGACACCATACTCGACCAGCTGTTACGTGAAGAGGCAAAGCCCGCAGTGTCTGCTCCGGATGCAACACCTACAACAACGCCACAGTCCGGACATGCAACACCACCTGCCACAACGCCACAGTCCGGACATGTGTTGCATCGTGAAAGGCTGGCAGCACTTGCGGCTGGGGGACGTGCCGGGCAGTACATAGGAGGTAAGTACTCCAAACTTACAGTGGAACAGGTTGAGGCCTTGCCTGATCACGAAATTGAGAAGCTATATGCGAGGCACTATGTGAGGCTTGGAGCTGCAATAACAAAGACCCTGGGAACGGCTATGCTACAGATGTACGCACAAGTGGCAAGTATGTTCCTTCCCATTGCTGATAATCAAGCTGTGGTGACAGACCTGGAAGCCGACCCTTTTCTAGGGCATGCGCTAAACACAGTTACATGTGAACTCTACCATAAGTTCGGTATGTGCTTAGCACCTGCAACTGTCGCGCTAGCAACTTTTAGGCACTGCCGTTTTGGACATATCTGTCCTAAGCAAGAACAAGATGGAGGAGGAGACCCCCGAAATTGCTCCACAGGAGACGGAGAAACTAGTGACGAAGGACCCCAGAAAAGTTGCGGCTGGGAAGAGAGGAGCTGCTGCTCGAAAGAGTCGTGAAGCAGAGAGGTTGTCTCTAGCTGTGCAGCAGGCTGTTCGTGAGAAGAAACGAAAGTTAGCCCCCGAGCATGAGCAGGCCCCACCACCGCTGTTTCCAATAGTGCCAGTTGATTACCGCGGCTGGACTCCCTGGATTATCGGAGTGGCTGGCGTTGTAGTTGTCGTCGGTGTAATTAGGCAGAAAATGCGGCGGACTAAAGCACCTGCCCCACCCTCCAAGCGACCGGATACTAACATATTAAAGAATAGAGATCCATTTTATATGGAATAATGGCAAGCGTTGACGGGAGAGCTATTGTTAATGCCGTTTACCACGGCGCTGTAGTGGCCGCGCTTACGGTAGGCACCGCAAAACTGACCAAGGTGATTTTCAAAGGGGCAACCTTGCCCAAGCTAGACGCTGATATGTATGACATTGGAATGATGGTTTTAGACACGTCCATCGCCTTATAGTATGTCCACATTTGTTTGCCGCAATATAAACATCAATATCTCAGTAACCAACTGATGGAAATTATGAAATTTAGTATATAACCTTATCATTATGTCCACCCAACAAAAATTTTTTTGTTCTGGAGATTTTACAGCAGATTTAAAAGTTTGTTTATATGAGATATATAATTTACGGTTCTGACATGAAATTCATAATTTTAAATGTATTACAGCGTAGCCAGACAATCAGGGCTCAATTTTGAATATTGTACGTGTTTTCACAGGATTGGCCTTTTGCCAATCCCCCGCGTTGTTCATACTAAGACTGTTCAGAGGTGTCTCAAAATGTGGGTTATTTCATGAAACCTGATTAACATGTTTTTTTGTTTTTTGTTTAAAATCTTATCACTTATCGCTAACATTGAAATGTGTGAATATTTTTCAATGGGCTTTAACGCGAAATTGTACACTTCAAAGAATCGGTATGAAGTTGTACACATATTTTTGTCAAGAAGCTGATCGCAAGAAACTGTTTTATACTATTACAAATTCCGAAAAAAGAACAATGCATGCATTGGGCTTGAAGTAAACGGGCATTTTGTCAAAGGGTGCAAGAATCTGGAATTAAACCACCACGCAATAACCAAACGGTAGGTAGAAAGATTATTGTAGACAGTTTTGTCAAAGATGTCATAAGGCGAGCTATTATAAAAATGCTTTAAAAAGTCGCTTGATATACGACAGGGTCGACTTCATTGCACCGGGTTCTATCCCATATGGTTCGGTCTCTTTCCGCAGCGCGGAAAGCATCGCACAAAGCACGAACTCCGCAGCTCTAGCGACGACCCACAGAAGTCTCCGAAAAATTTAACTCGTGAACTGGAATCGAACCCACGACGTTTGGAGCCCGAGTCAAAAGGCTTGACCACTTCGCCACAGAGACTCCTAAAATTATAACAATTTTGGATTTTATATCCAGGATTATCCAGCATTATAAAAATGCTGGATGCCAAAGAAACAGTGACTGTAAGAAAACTTAGGGTTTGGTTCAGAAAGAACAATAACATAGAGCTATCCAAAACAACTTTGTGGAAAATTATAAGGACATTATCTTCACTATTTGAAAGTACAAGGGCGGTAGAAATAATCTTTGCGAGCAACCGCATTTAGGAGCCATGAGAAGCAGATACCTACGTGAAATAAGGGAAATGCGCAAAGAAAATTATGGCATAGTGTGTTTGGATGAAATGTGGATCAATGCGCACCACACAAGTGATAAGGAATGGCAACCAGTGGATGGACAGATAAAGCGATATGTGCCCAGTAGTATAGGACAGCTTTTGGTCATGGTCCCATGCTGGTAATACGCATAATGGCTTGCAACAGAATGCTGGGCTCGTGTTCGTATCAAAGCATACAGACAATAGGGATTATCATAATAAGATTAATGGTAATGTATTTAGAGATTGGCTCGAGAATACTATATAATAATGTCTGTCTGTCTGTCTGTCTGTCTGTCTGTCTGTCTGTCTGTCTGTCTGTCTGTCTGTCTGTCTGTCTGTCTGTCTGTCTGTCTGTCTGTCTGTCTGTCTGTCTGTCTGTCTGTCTGTCTGTCTGTCACGAAGACTCACAGCGGGTCTGTCACCCATGTGTACGTGTGAACAAACTACACAGACAGCTGAACAGATCCTTAAAAATGGAAACATGATGACTAAATTGCGGTATCATTTCTGGTCACTCCATACGCACATTAACGCACAGCTATTTGGAAGCTTTCACGAGCTCAATATATAAAGCTAAATGCATCCTAGTAACATGAATACTTGTGTACAATTATTAACCAGCAGCTGAAGAAACAAGAAGGAAATGAAAAATAAGGTAAGAAATATATTCCTTCTACTTTCCTGTCAATTTACACATTATTTACCCCATACCTCTGTACATTCTCTGTCTTTACTAATATTACACATTGCACCCCTCTCGGGAATCTCCGTGGTGAAGTGGTCAAGCCGTCTGACTCGGGCTCCGAGGGTTGTATGTTCGATTCCTTCATTTCACGAGTGCATTTTTTCGGAGACTCCAGAGGGTCGTCGCTGGAGATACGGAGTTCGTGCTTTGTGCCACGATTTCCGCCCTGCGGAAAGAGACTGAGCCATATGGGATAAAAACCCGGTGCAATGCTACTTTAAGCTACTTTTTTATTGCACTCACTCCCATACGAACCTGGCTACGCCTTGTACTTGTGTCTTTACCAGAAATAACGTGGTTTAATGTAAGACTAGTTTGTTAGCGTGAATTCACTACATTTCCCCCAAAACATCAAAGAAATGTTGCCGCTTTCAATGATTTAAGTTGTTTTTGGACCTATCAAAGACATATTCCTTGGGTGGGTGTAAATATAAGACGGCTGGAAAAATTTCATAACGATGCAACAGACAGTTTTCAAAATAATTGATCGTGAATGAAGGCAAACAAATGTGGACATACTATAGCACTCCGAGATTTGCTTATCAAAGAGGGCTTGATCCCCGCTGATATATTGCATAAGCCCTTACAGTATCAGCCCCGCTAGCTATGGCCTCTGTCGCAATGAGGATAGGGGGCGCTGTTGTCAACGCCCTCGCGTTTACGGTGGGCACCTACCTCTTTTCCAAGCTAGGGCATGCAGACGCCCATGAAGAAATGAGGCGGCATGATGAGGCTGTCGAGCGGCTACAGGCGGCCCAGGCTGAGTGGACGAGAAAGAGAACCGCGCGGCTGGACTGGCTCAACGATGAGCTACAGCGCGAAGGCCACGCCGTTCACTCTTTCCAGGATGTCGACCAGGCCATGCGGGAATACAGCCTGATCTTCGGCAAACGTGTCGAGCCCCTCGAGCCTGAACCTCGCCTTTCGGATTTCTATGTGCCATCCGAGCCGGAGAAAGACCGCGAGATCACTTTCATCGTTCTTGGGCTGGCAGCGACGGGTATTGTTGCTTATAAGTTGCTTTAGAGATTGACCGCTGCAACCCAGTAACAAATGAAAGGTCTGGAGGATATCTACTACAGCCCTCAGGGCTATTGGAAAGGCTTGGCGGCCATTAAGAATCTCGCTGCTGCAGCTAATGTTTCAGAGGATGTTGCCCGAGACTGGCTCCAGAAGCAAGCTATTTGTCAGATCTATCTACCCGCTCCTCGTTATATTCCGCGGCCATCTATTGATGAAGATAGACCGAATGCCGTCCATCAGGCTGACTTGCTCTACCTACCACATGACCGGGTTGGTCGTAAGACATTTAAGTATGCCTTGACGGTTGTGGATGTTGCCTCACGGTTTAAGGAAGCAGAGGCTTTGACAGACAAGAGCAGTGAAGGGGTGGCTTTGGCCCTTGAGCGAATTTACAAACGCGGGCCACTCAAATGGCCACAACTTCTGCAGATTGACCCGGGGCGTGAGTTTATGGGTGCCATGAGCCAGCTGGCAGCGAAGCATAAGACACAGATACGGCGTGGAGAAGCTGGGAATCACCGGCAGCAGGCGATCGTCGAGAGGTTCAATCGCACTCTGGCAGAGAGACTGTTCCGTGCCCAGTACGCCCAAGAGTTACTACTGGCAGCTCGACGGTCCTTTGAACGTTCAGCTGAATGGGTTCAGGCTCTTCATTAGGTGGTCGCGGCGCTTAACGGTGAGGTGACTCGTTTGACGGGTCGGAAGCCGGTTGATGCCACTAAGGACACTTCTGTATCCCATTCGCCGGCCGCTCCTGCTCACCGTACTATCGGCATCAAGGAACCTGTGATTCCGTCTGATGCACTAGTTCGGTATCTGTATGCAAGCTCGCCTGGGGAGCATGAGCTTGAAGGTGGCCGGCGCCGGGCGACTGATCCTTCGTGGTCATTAACAGTACACGAGATTCGTAAAACTGTCTGCCAGGATGGGCAGCCTGTGCTGTACTACCTGGAGGATGAGCCGGCTAGGGGCTTCGTTCGCGAAGAGCTGATGATTGTTCCTCCCGACACCCAAATGCCTCCTGACCGGATCCTCCCTAAACAGTGAGGGCTCACTCCACAGCGACCTTGCGGTACTCGAGGGGCTGCGTGTGGATACCGTCAGGTAAGACATACCGTTTGTCATAATACGCGCTGAGGCCCAGCTTGCCTTGTTGGTAGCTGGCCATCTGCCCGTTATGCATGCGCATCCCTCGGTTCTCCACTCTGTCTACAGACCCCTCTATGGCGGCTTTGTATCTCCCCCAGGTCATGGTGTTCTGCCTTTTCCCCACCCCATTGCACGAGAACTTCGTGTTCACGTCCCCGTCGAAGATGTAGCATTTGCTGCAGAGAGCGATGCCGCGACTCCCCTCAAACTCGGTCTTGAAGATGCCGGGGGTTCGCCCGCTCCATTTGTCCCAGGCAAGCCACTCCCTCTGCACACGGTTGAACTCCTCTTTCATCTCTGGCTTTACCGCCTCCTCGAGATTGAGGGTGCACAGCGCGATGTACAGGCTGTGGGTGTCCATCTGCATGACCTCATAGTCCCTGCGATCCACGAACCGGTCAACAAAGTCATGGTAGAATTCTAAGATGCGGAGCTTGGCCAGTTGATACACGGCGATGCCTACCTGGAAAGGACGCTTGATGATCACACGTGGCTTACGCGATTTGATCTCGTATGCGTCGCCTATCTCTGTGAGGTTGTCAAACCAGGCGGAACGTAGTGCCTGATCCACTGTTTTTTCGTCTCGGGTGTAGCTGGCGTTGGTGTGGCGCTCGAGTGCCTCGATGAGCTTTCCGTATGCTGAATTGCCTAGAAGCTTCATAGCCTCGGCCAGCATCGCCTTCGCTTTGCCCACATCACCGAGGCGGCGCGCTTCGGTTACTTGCTCAACAAACCACGTGAAGAGCTTCTTTGGCTCATACTGGATGACTGTATAGACAGCCTCCAGCTCGAGTCCGTGTTCTAGATACCATTTCAACAGCGGGGTATACAGCAAGATTCCGTCGGCCTCAAGGAGGCCCAGCAGTTTCTTACACCCCGACCGTTGTCGGCCGGTTCGTTTCAGGTATTCCAACATCTCCGGCGCTACTAAGGCCTCCGGTACTGCCTGGTTCATAAAGAGGGGTGCCATTTCTTCTAACTTTGGCCACAAGGCTTTGGGGGTGGAGATTTTACACTTGACAAATCCAAACAGCTGGCCTTTTAACACCTGCTACGCAACCTTGGGGGCTACCTCTTGGGGGTTTTCTGCGTGGAACACTCGCTCTTTCCCGCACGGCATGTCCATAGCCATGGTGCTGAGGTAGAGCGCGTTAGCGTCGTACCCTTTTGCGGTCCTGCACAGCTTCCCCTTTGGGTATTGATGTGATCGAATTCTGGTGACTCCCGCTTCATGGTACCGGGTGAAGACTAGCGACGGCCCTCCCGTCACTGCTGCCTTTAGGAGTGGATAGGCCTCCTCTCCTGGGGCATACAGCTCACCAGCCTTGGTGCCCATGAGAAGGTATTGTAGGGACACCCCAGGGAGGCTGCACGCGTCTTTGAATATGTCGATTCCCCGCTCTCCGTAGAAGGCCTTCATCTTCCCTAAGGCCTCGATGCCTGGACCGACGTCGAGGTTGTTGTAGTACCTCAACCAGTCGGCAAACGTGGTCATTCCTTTTTCCTTGAAGAGACGCTTGCAACTCCTCCACTCCTCCAGCGTGAGCACGTATCCACCCTTTAGGCTGGAATACCACGCGGGGTAGTCGGGCAGACCTGGGTAGTTCAGCTTCTCAGGTGTGTCGAGCCATCCATACGGCAGCCACGACTTGGTTGCTGTGCAGCCATAGGCGCGCACCCATGCATCGTACGTGGTGCCGGGGGCCAGGTAGTTGAGAATATCAAGGAACTTGAACTCGGGTGTAACGAGGAACATTGTCTTTGTCCCTTGGGCGGCCACGTTGATCTTCCGGCAGGTGCCTGCTAGCTCCGCTACGATGTGTTCCTTGATTAGGTTTAGGCCGTACCGGCCTGAGTTGAAGCCCAACACAGGGACTTGCCCACACCACTCACGCATTTTCTTCTGCAGTTGTGACTGCAGCTTATCCAGGTCTTCCGGGAGGTAACGCGGTTCCATCTCGGCTCGTATTGCGGATGCTCGCCGACGCAGGTCTGCCATTAATTCGGCTATCAAGGCTTTTGGGTCTGCGTTGCTCAGGTGGGTCGGCTGCTCCTCTACGGTGTCCCCCACCGAAACAGATATCGCAATCTGATGGCTCTCATAGGTGAGGTCGGGGGTGGGGCGCTGGGCTTGAGCTTTGTCGTGCCAGGCCTCGAAGTCATAAAAGATCGCATGAGGGTAGACCACCGTCTGCACCTGAGGCATTGGGGCGCGAGACAGAGGCGGTCGCTCACACTCCCACACTACCACCAGATTGTAGCCAGAGGCCTTTATTTTCTCTCCGCGGCGGAGGGTTTTCTGATACAGCTCGTCAGCGATAGGGGCCTCACTGTGGGTGGGACACCCATGCTAGTAGCAGCCGTGATATTGGTACACCGTGTGGGTGGTGGGGTCGTAACCATCCACCAAACCGTCAACGATCCACCGCTCTCCCCCGTGCCCGCAGTATGCGTGGTGGATGTGGCGCCCTGATTTTTCGGCCATGTGCTCTAACCATAGGATGGAGCTGCGGCTGGCGTTGTTTTGGGGGTAGAAAACTTTCTCGTATGCCGACTGCGGCCGCTTCACCTCCTTCCCTGGACAGAGGATCTTGGTTTCCCATCTGCTGCAGCGGTCAGCGTGGCGCTGGAGAGAACAGGCCTGGGTGAAGCGCTGATTGCAATGCTGGCACTGAAAGAGCTTCTCCAGCTTTGGCAGGACAGTTATCAGGAAGGCGTGATTTTCATACACCCCGATCGTCATCGGCTTGGTGCCGACGCGCTCGTAGTTCGCGGGCCGCCTTACCAACCGCCACACCCCCTCTTCGGTTGGCTCGTAGACGCGGATCCCTAACTTCAACTTCTCCTCAAATACTTTTAACGAATCCAAGCCTGGCTTGTCTGGGTTGTCGGTGCCCCACAACCTTTGTGCCAGCTTCCGGGCATCGGCGGTGCAACGTTGTGGCCTCGCGCCGTTGTGGACAGCTAGACATCGGAACAGACAGAGGTTGTCGTCGTATGTGTCCAACGCGTACAGCCCCTGCTTTTACCGCTGCCAGTCCGGCAGTCACCCTTCCCCTAATAGAACCTGGGGAATGAGGATCGCCTTCACTTCGACTTGCACCCACCTTACAAAGACCCACTTGGTGCTGGGGCGGTTGATTTGGCTGCTATCAAAGCGGATTTCATCACGTTCTGCCAACAACTCTGCGGCTGTTGCAGTGTGGTTTATCAAATCGCGGGACCCGCGAAAGGTTTTGTGGTACAACATGACGTCTCCGTTTTCGATGTTTCGGATTCGGTAGGTGTAGGTGTACCGCAGATAGAAGGCTGACCTCAATGCCTCGAGGTTGGGCATGAGCCTCTCTACGATCGGATCATCTAGCCACCGGAAGAGCTTCCACGTGATTGTTCGCCTCCCCCGCTCTTCCCTATCCTTGGGGATTACCTCCTCTAGGAGTTGGGGACCTCGCTGGGTGATGAGTCGAGCTAGTGGCTCCGGGTGTAGATAGCGCCTGTGCCGCCTTCTTGAATTGGCGTCTAACACGGCGAAGCGTTGTAACGGGTGCGCTCGGGCCCGGGCGGCGTATTTACGCACTCGCAGGGCGGCGGTGACCTCGTTTTCCAACCGCGCAGCCTCCCGCGAGTGCTGCGCTGCGTCCTGGACTTCCCCCCGAAGAGCTGGATACCGCCCGGTGGTGGCGACCCGCTCGAGTCGGGTGGAGCGGACTGTGTCTCTCGCCTGAGCTATCTCCCTGGCAAGGACGACCTTGCGGCGGTGGCTGTATGGCATCCCATACTGGCGAGCTTGATTTTGCAACTGTTTTACGGTGACCATGATTACTGCTGGACTCGTACCGTCAACATTCCACTTCTCTCTAAATGAAAATTTCTTTTGCCGGAATTTAAATATTTATTCTTTTCAGGCGCCTCCATTCACAGAGAAACGGACCCTCCTGTTGATATCGCAGTTTGTGGTATTTAATGTTGGCTCTGCACTGCGGGCAGAGGGCTAGGGTGGTTTTCACCCCGATGCCGCAGCTCGTACAGGCGACTGTGAATCCCCCATTCTTGAGATGCGCGTTGTGCTTCCGACAGAATTCCCTCCTGCACCACCGCTCACACTGGCGCGTCGTCCCCAACAGTAGCCACCGACACTTGTTCATGGTGCGTACCCCTATATCGCATACACCTTTAATTCCAAATAATATATCTGGCTATGAGTAATATATCGAGTCAGAATGATAGTACCTAGGCGAGCCTCTCTTGCTGGGGTCGGTTAGAACCCCAATTCAACCCCCTTAGGTATGCGAATGGGGGTCGGTTCGGACCCCTAAGGGGGTCGGTTCGGACCCTTAGGGGGCGCGCATGGGGGTCGGTTCGGACCCCTATTAGACCCCCCTTAGGGCCACACCGCGAAGTCTGTGGGGAGGTGTACTCTATCTACTACCGGATATACTACTAAAGATGGAGAAAATGGTCGAAAAACTAAATGGAGAGAATCTAATACATAAAGTATTGCATTCTGTTATGTTTCCCCAAGAGAAATAACTCGCAATAGAGCACAAGAAATGTTTCTTTGTCCTTACTGAAAAAAAAATTAATTTAATATATGGATAGACCGCTCATAGTTTTTACATTTAGCATAGCATACATGAGTATCTGATGTTTGCGACAGATTTAATTTGTTGAATAATAAACTCTGTGCAGTCATTGCACAAACACTTTAAAAAGATGGTTCAATCTCAGCGAAAATAAACACAACAGTTCGTTTAATCTTAGTGAAAATAAACACAATGTCATTAAATGGAGTATAATATCGTCCTGTTCAATGTCTATCGCACATGTGGTGCTGTCGGAAGAAAATGTCTTCGTTGTTTCCTTTCGAAATAAACACAATGTACACTTTAAAAAAAATAAAAAACAACAACCAGGAAATACAGAAAATGAAAACAGAACCAAGAAACGAATGAAAGGAGTGGCAATTCAAGTAGGCAAACAAATAAACAAACATTGATTGATATGCAACAATCTGGAAATAATTAGCAAGTGCAGTGTGTTTTTGACACGGGTACGACGTACGCTTGGAGGAGGTCAAAGCAACGGTGGTAAGAAAAATGTAAACAGTTGGAGATAACCATGTACGTGCACATTTGACAAATAAATGTTTTCAAATCTCGACCACCTTTGGTATTAAAAATAGGAGAATTACTTGAATCTTCTTCTTTCGTTCGCTTATAATATGAATTTAACTGTCTTTTGTTTAGTTCACTCAGCGGTCCATAGAGTTTTTATTCCACTGTCGTATCTTTAGGCCAGAAAGTTTGCCTAGACATGTTGTAATTTGGGCAGCCTTGGAGTATGTGCTCTGCTGTCTGCGACGCCAATCCACATGTGCACATGGCTGATTCACGAATCTCGAATTTTATATACATGTGGTTGCGTAATCTATTGTGTCCTATTCTGAGGCGAAGAAGAATGACTTGTTCTGGTCTGTCCAAAATGTGGCTGTCGTCTTGAGCAGGGATTGATGGCCTTCTGACTGATTTGATCATGCTTTTCTTTTGGTGATATGTAACGGGCACATCAGGTTGTTCTTCTTATGCTCCTTCCTTAGCTAATCGATCAGCGCTGTCGTTTCCAAGTATTCCATAGTGGGATGATATCCACTGTATGGTGACCTTATGCTGACTGCTAAGTTCAGAAAGTAGTGTCCTTAGTACTGGCAATTTCCCAGACAGGAGCGCCTCGAGTACTGATTTTGCATCTGTCAATAGCACCACAGGTTGTGTACCATGGCTGGTATTTAGTAATTTCTCTGTTGCTATCTTGATTGCCTCAATTTCAGCATCGTAGTTATCGTAGTACTTTCCTGTCGGTACTCTGGCTGTGTCCCTAGTATTATTTCGGTATTCTATGTACACCCCCGCTCCTCCATTTCGAACAGCATTTTGTGCTGACCCATGTGTAGACTCAGATACAGAGGTCCTGTGGGTATTCTTTATCAAGGAAGCTGAGAGTGGATGTTCTGCGCTGCACACTGTTCTGTTCTTACTTGTCAAATATTCCTCTCACCTTTGTCTGGATTTGTAATGATAGTCTATGTTCATCTTTCCATGGAGTTCGCTTTGGAAAAGTTATTAGGGGGATACCAACTGTGGGCAGATCGGTGGTTTCTCTGCAGAGTCATTTGGCCTGGTGGATAAAACTACTTCTTTTCAACCTTCCCATAGCTAAGATTTCAAATCTGTTCTTCATAGGGTGGCCTGGCAACTTGAGGAACTTTTCTTCTTGTATTAGCGTTTTCGTTTCTCTGCGCTCTCTTAGTGCCTGTGTCCTCCCCAACTTCTCCATCTCCACTGTAGGGGTTTATCTCATCCATCCTGTGGTGACTCTAAGTGCTTGATTTTGCACTTTGCCCAGCTCTTGTAGTGTGGTTTTTGATGCTGAACACCACGGAGTTGACCCGTATTCCAGGTGTGGACGTATGCTCTGTTGATAAACTTTGCTAAGTATTTTCCCACTGGCTCCCTACGTGTTTCCACTTAGCTTTCTCAGGATGGCTATTTTCCTTCTGGCCTTTGCTACTGCTTTGTTGATGCGCTTTCTCCGTGTCAGCCTGCTATCAAAGTGTACTTCAAGGTATGTTGGTTTTTTATCTTCTCTAAGGGGTATTCCATTTATCTTGATGATTCCTGCCCTTTGTTTTGGAGAGAGGGTACATATAGTTGTACTGCACTTGTCAGTGTTTATGCTGACACGCTATTTATTTGCCCATGTAACAAATGCATCTACAGCTCTTTGTAGCGATCTAGTGATGCATGTTCATTTGTGCTCCACAGAACCAGGTCATCGGCAACAAGATCATTGATGAAGATTAGAAAAAGTGTGGGGGACAAGACTCCACCATGGGGAACAGCGTGGCGCAGTAGTACTTTCTTGCTCTTGAGTCCGTCTATCTGGATTCGGGCTCTTCTGTTGTGCAAGTATGATTTCACCCATTTGTAATTCTTCCATTGACATTACAGTTTCTCAGTTTCTTCATCAGACCTTCTTTCCAGACTGTGTCAGAGGCTTTCTTCAGATCATCCATGCAGCAAGCACCAGCTTCTTCTCTTGGAATACATCCTCAATTTCTTAAGAGAGGTAGGTTGTCCGATCTTCCGCGGAGTAGCACTACCTAAAGCCAGCATGTTGTGGCACAAGGATGTTTTCACTTTCAACGTACCACTGCAGTCTGTGATTGATGATGCGCTCCACTGTTTTGCAGAGACAGCTAGTGAGGCTAATTGGTCTGTAGCTGGAGGCAATGGAACTAACTTTCCTTGATTTTGGGAGGGTTATCATGATTGCTTCTCTCCAGGCTTGTGGAACGCTACACTGCGAAGGTCCAGCTGTTATTGAAGATCTGCAACAGCTTTGCTTTGGCCTCTGTTCCTAGGTTCCTGATCATTTCATTGGAGATACCATCTGCTCCTGGGGACTTTCTCATTTTCAATTTTGATATGGCTAGCGCCAGTTCGCTGATTGTGATAGGTGTCTCTAGAACCTCATGCACTATTTCATTATGTCCTGTATGTTGCCATTTCTCTCGAATCTCTTGTTGTTTCTCTGGACTAATGTCGATATTGTTATCTTGTGGGAAGTAGTCCGCAAAATGGTCAGCTGCATGCTTTCCTGTTAAGATGTTTCCTTCTTTTGTAGTGCAATTTTTTAGTTTCTCGCTGTGCCCTCATCGCTAAATTGTTTTTATTAGCTTCCACAATTTCCCTGTGTCTCTTTCAAAGTTCAGTGACTCTATTTTCTCCTGCCAGCTTTCCCATCTAGCCTGCAGTTTGGCCCTTTGAAATTTGGCTTTTGCGTGTTGGTATTTATTGTAATGCTCTTGGCTGGGTTTAGCATCTGCTCGCTTTCTACACTCTTCCACATCGATATGCAACTGTTTCAGTTCACTACTCCAGTAGAATTTATAATGTTTACGGGCTCCCCTTGGTACTGTTTCTCGTGCTGCCTGTAGTATCCATTTCCCAAACTCTTCAACTTCTTTATTTATGTCTTTCTCAGTGTTCTGGTTTCTAACCAGTATGCTGGTGTGATGCTTGTACATTGCCCAGTTTGCTTTCTTGTAGTTCCACCTCGAAAGGGTGCTACTTTCACTTACAAGCTCATTTTCTACAGTTAGAAAGACTGGCCAATGATCACTACCACCAAGTTGTTTCCCAACAATTCGTATAATGTTAAACCCCAGGCTGATGAATGAAAAGCCAGGTCAGGTGTAGTTGTAATGTGAGTAGTATGTCAGGTGGTAACTACCTGGAAAATAAGGAACCACATCCTCCTGGTGACGTAGTATTTTACTATATAAAAAGTCATGATCCTACGCTCTGACGTCTAAAAGCGGATCCTTCGGCGACCTCATTTTCAAGGGATGCAACCCATGAATAAATAATCGAACATATTTTTGCACTGTTACTTCCCTTGTTGTGTGATAAATTTTATATGTGTAAAAATTTTATATTTGCTGGTATTATTGATTTTAGCGGGATGGGGCGTAAAAAAACTATCATCATACTAGTGATGCTTTTAAGATACAATGATCTTCCTCCTCAGTTTCTTTTTTTTTTTTTTTTTTTTTTTTTTCTTTATCTGTACTGGGTCGGGCATAAAAACTATCAGCATTCTATTGGTGGTGTGTAAGGCTTAGGGATACAGTGCATTTCCTCGGGGTGGTCTAGGGGCGAGCCGGCGCTGGGATGGGGGCTCAGGGGTGGGGCGTGGGTGTCGACGTGTAGGGGTAGAGCTAGGTGGTTCGAACATTGGTTCGTGACAGGTGTCATATGAAAATCGTAATAGGTAAATATGTAAATATGGCAGTTATATGATATGTAGAGGGTCGTAGTAGTATAAACACTATCATCATACGGGTTAAAAATGAAAACCTTAAAAAGTGAAGATGGTCGGTGTTATTGATTGTAGCGGGTACAGCTTAGTGAAATTCGGTGGTAAGGGGTGGGTAGCGGCTATTAGTGATCTGTAGAGTGTCGTAGTGGCCTATTTTTTGGACTGTTTAATATCTTTTACAGATGGCAGTCATGCTTTAATGCATTGCCTTTACACGACATCGCAGTCACCCTCAGCATTCTGTAGAGCTTCAGGCTTCCTGGGGCAAGTTTGCAATTGTCATTTTGAACGAACGACAACCGTGTCATGCGCGCGTGCGTGTGTGTGTATGTACATGCGTGCGCGTATGTGTGCGCTGTCAATTACAGGACATCTCAGTCAACCTCAGTATTCTATGGAGTGTCAGGCTTCCTGGGGCAAGTTTGCAATTGTCATTTTGAACGAACAGCAGCCATGTCATGTGCGCGCGTGTGTGTGTGTATGTACATGCATGTGTGTGTGTGGTATCAATTACAGGACATCACAGTCACCCTCAGTATTCTATGGAGTGTCAGGCTTCCTGGGTAAGATTGTCGTTGTCTTTCTGAACAATCGGCACCCATGTAATGTGCGTGTGTGTGTGTGTGTGTGTGTGTGTGTGTGTGTGTGTGTGTTTACATGCGTGCGCGTATGTGTGCTATCAATTACAGGACATCACAGTAAGCCCCAGAATTTGTGCTTCCTGGGCAAGTTTGCCGTTGTCTTTCTGAACATCCGGCACCCATTATCTTCTGTAGTGTCTGTCATCAGGATTACCATCATCATCATCACCCTGCACCACCAACAACATCATCATCATCATCATCATCATCATCATCATCTCATCATCATTATCATCTGAGGCTGACCAACTGGGTGACTCATCACATGGTTATGTCGGTGGAGTGAACGTACGTGAACGTGGTCAGACATGTCTTTGTGGAAAACTGGACGCTGAATCAGAGCGTACTGACAGCATAACGATACAGCCGATCAAATATGGCTGTGCTTCCGGTCATATGTCTAAGGTATACAATCGAAACACGTGACTAAAACCGGTTAAAGATGGCGTCGCACTCGATCACATGTGTAAGAATATAGCCACGTGACTACAACCGATCAAATATGGCGATGCTTCCGGTCATGTGGCTAAAGGATAAGTCGAAACACGTGACTAAAGCCGGTTAAAGATGGCGTCGCAGTCGATCACATGTGTAAGGGTACAGCTGAGACGCAAAGGTAATGACTAAGTCCGGAGTTATTCATGGAATCCAAACTCACAGTGGATGAGATTACATCCCAGTCGACCTTATAAAGCATTTTTAGATTTGACACTACTGTTTGCAGCACCTAGAAAATGATCAAGAAAGGACATTCTTCTTCCAAAAAGCAAAAAAAAACGCCAAAGAGAAACACGAAAACATGGAGTACAACCCTTGCAAACGAAACATATTCCTTACTCCACTCACACTATATGTGACACAGAGCAAAAGCTTAATTCCCAACGGCTAGTATTGGTGCACGATCAGAGAAATAAAGACATTGGTTTCCAAAATAATGTCAGCCAAAGTTCATCAGTCCATGCCAGTTTTGTCAAAAGTAGCACAACTTCTACGTTACCCGTTTTGAAGACTGGTGATTCATGTTTCTTCATCCCAGCTCTGTCATTAGACATGTTGTTCTGCAAGAAACCTCATTCTTGTAGTCAGACAGCATTGACCCGCACGAGACAACATTTGATGTGTTTGATGATTTTTCTTCAGATGAAAATATTGACCTTCTGTCTTACAATCAAGGACCAGATTCTAAGATATTCGAGAAAATCAATGCTTTGTGGAATGTAAACTATCCTACCGCTGGTTTCCGAAGCTGCTCCTCTGTCGCAGCAGATGAAATACATCACCCATCGAGAAAGGTATGTATAAATAATAACGTTCACGATCATAGTCTCCAAGAAAAAAGTGTGTTAGTTCCGGTGTCTAATGATACATTCTATTATCTGGGACTCATTATTTCACTATGAACCAATAGATGCTGAAGTCTTATAAGTTTCAATGTGATTTTTTTCTCCTACACAGTTTAATTTCCCAACAGATCCTCACTTCTTGACAGTTCATAGCGTTGGCACCGAAGAACGCAATGGCAACTGGCACCATGTAATCAGAGAACGGGAGAATTTTGAACGCCGTATACTAGAGATGGAGCAAATTCTGACCCCAGTCTTGGGGGTCAGTCACAGAGTCAAAGTCCTGGAGCAGAGGAAAAAGTCAAGGACAACATTGAAAGAGGCCGAGATAGTCTAATCCCCGTATGGTAACTGGTAATTACAATTTAAAAAAATATCAAACCACACTAGCGGATGAATATTAAAATACCTACATAAAAAACAAGATGGCTGTAATATATACTTACAGTCCTGTCTTTAATAGCTGACCAGTCATCAATACGAAGAAAGCTACAGTGGGTGAGAGGAGACTGCATATGTATATCACTGGTATTCTGACTTCACAGACTGTAGCTCACAGTGACTACATGGCAAGTAATACGGCACCCTCTACGCTATATATTTCATCATGGTTAGAGGTCATGGGGCGAGCTTGACCCACATTTTCTTACCCAGCTCAAACATACAACGGGTCAACGAGCGGGTAGTAGAGCGCTTAGTCGCGCCATACGGACAGCCGCGTCAGCGTAATCTGAACCGCTTGACCTAAGAAACTGGCTGAAACCCGTGGCTCAAAAACTAATATATATATCAGAGTCTGGTAACACTCAAGCATTGTGATCAGAAGATGACTACATACCTCAAGACTGTGCCTGCTAACTGGGTCTACATGACTCGTAGTGGTGAGACTATTAGACCAGTGGGCGGTGGTGATAAGGCCGTGTTTGTCTCATCCTACAGAGGAACGAGCACGCTACACATCCGAAGATTTTACGGTGATTCCGACAAGAGATTCCCGACTAAGACGGGTATGACACTTACTCGGCAAAAATATGAACAGATGAGCGCCATGCATCACTAGATCCTAGCTGACTTTGACAGACTCAACCAAGTTAACCAATCTAGTGACGAAGTCAAACAAGAGACTAACAGAGGCAAGCAAGTCAGTAACCAAAACATTCAAGTCAGTGCTCATGTCAAACAAGGCACTACCAGAAGCAATCAAGTCCAAAACACTCAAGTCAGTGCTCAAGTTAAACAAGGAACTAACCGAAGCCACCAAGTGGACGCATACTATACCGCCAGTTATCAACTCAGCTACAGTCAGATGTGTGATGACCCCAGCAGCCATATATGTGAAGAGCCCAATAGCCAGATGTTTGATGTGCCCGACACTCAGATGATTGATGCCCCGGTTGTCTACAATACTCAGATGTCAGCCCACCAATCAGGAGACCAGTCTTATGACTACATACCAAGTGACATATACATACCAGGCTACCAGCCGGAAAAACCAACATACTCAGACAGTGGTGTGATGAAACCCAGAAACTACATACAATTTGTATAGCTCTATATGTGAAAATATAATGTTGTGATGATACTATGTATACCAGCTCATATCACATCATCCTTTCGTATAATGACATTATGCATTTTTGAAAGAAATATTTAGTCTTGTAAAATGTATTGAAATACTGTAAATAAATAGGTATATAGATTTCAATTACATCTTGGTTGTTGAATATTTAGTGTTTACGGTGTATATATTTGTCATATGGTGAGAGAATGAAGGGCAAAAAGCTTGGCAAGTAATAAAATTTGTTAGCCAAATGGGAAAAATTGTGGCTACATTTCAACCAGACTTATAAAAAGCTCACCCAAAATTATGAATACTAGGAAAATTTGATAACCAAAGTGAAATACCTTTGGTCACATTTCAACCAAACTTATAAAAATCTCAATCAAACTTATGAAAAGTAGGAACATTTGTTAACCAAATGTGAAAAGGTTAGCCAAATTTCAAACCAAACTTATAACATTCTCAGTCAAACTTATGAAAAGTTGGAAATTTTGTTGTCCAGATGTGAAAAGTTTGACCAAAGTTCACCCAAACTTATGAAAAGTAGGAAATTTGTTTAACCAAATGGCAAATATCTTGTCCAAGTAAGAAAATGTGTTAACCAAATGTGAAAAGGTTAGCCAAATTTCAAACCAAATTTATAAGAATCTCAGTCAAACAGATGAAAAGTAGTTAAATTTGTTAACTAAACGTGAAAAGTTTGGCCAACTTTCACCCAAACTTATGAACAGTTGGAAATTGTTTTGTCCAGATGTGAAAAGATTGATCAAATGTCACCCAAACTTATGAAAAGTAGGACATTTTGTTAACCAAATGGCAAATATCTTGTCCAAGTAAGAAAATGTGTTAACCAAATGTGAAAAGGTTAGCCAAATTTCAAACCAAATTTATAAGAATCTCAGTCAAACAGATGAAAAGTAGTTAAATTTGTTAACTAAACGTGAAAAGTTTGGCCAACTTTCACCCAAACTTATGAACAGTTGGAAATTGTTTTGTCCAGATGTGAAAAGATTGATCAAATGTCACCCAAACTTATGAAAAGTAGGACATTTTGTTAACCAAATGGCAAATATCTTGACCAAGTAAGAAAAGGTGTTAACCAAATGTGAAAAGGTTAGCCAAATTTCAAACCAAACTTATAAAAACCTCAGTAAAACATATGAAAAGTAGGAAAATTTGTTAACCAAACGTGAAAAGTTTGGCCAAATTTCACCCAAACTTATGAAAAGTAGGAAATTTTGTTGTCCAGTTGTGAAAAGTTTGATCAAATTTCATCCAACCCCATTAAAAAAGTATGAAATTGTGTTGACTAAAGGTGAAAAATTTTGGCCACAATTCAAACAAACTTATAAATATCTCACCCAAAATTTATCAAAAGTAGGAAATTTTGTTGTCCAGATGTGAAAAGTTTGGCCAAACTTCACCCAAACTTATGAAAAGTAGGAAACTTTGTTAACCGAATGTAAAAAGTTTGGCCAAATTTCAAACAACCTCATAACAAGTAGGAAACTTTGGTAACCAAATATGAAAAGTTTGGTCAAATTTCAAACAAAACTCATAAAAAGTAGGAAATTTGTTAACCAAAAGGTGAAAAGTTTGGCCATATTTCAATCAATTCTATAAACAAGTAGGAAATTTTGTTGACCAAAGGTGAAAAATTGTGCCCAAAGTTCAACCAAACTTATAAATATCTCACCCAAATTAACAATTAAATTTCTCTTTATGTTTCCAAGTTGAATATTTCATGTAGAAATTTAATTGTTAATTATTTGTACAATTTTATTGTTGAAATTTTATTTTTTTCATTCAACCATGGTGACTTAGTTAGTTAGTTAGTCACGGTTCCAACTTCACAGCAACGGGTCGTCCCCATTATGCTCCGTTCCTGTGCCAGTGAATATCACATAAAACGCTCCCCACTGCCCAATGTGAAAAGTGGAAAAGACAGGAGTCTCGACAAACAACAGCCCACACAGATACACTGTGCATAAAACAGCCGCCAGAATGTCAACACAATAGTCCCCCACGAAACATCCAGTTTATCTCTGATGGAATCGGCACTCATTTTCCCATCTGGATGTTTAATAGATGTTCACCCACACAGTCCACGAAAATACAGTTCATCGTCGATGGCAGTGACAGTCAACCAGAAGCCCAGCAGCCACGCATTTCTGCATAAGGCAAAAACTGGTCAACTCTGGGACATAGCCAGCTGCCATCGCTCCGAACATGCAGTCACGTTCTAAAAAACCTTGGGCAGATTCAAAAGCATTTCACATGAAACTCACAGCTCACAGTGTCGCGCCACGCACTCACTCAGTAGCAGGGCGACGGAACCATAGCCTCCTTAGTCGCCTCTTACGACATGCGTGGTAGGCTGCAGTGTTGCTATTCTTTGCATCCCTTATGGGCCCCGGCAACACACGGGAGAGTGACTTATTACATAAGATACATTTAATTTTCTGAAATACAGCTGTTGTTTGCATAGGGGACAGGCGAATATCTCTAGTAAGTTGGAATGTAAAATGACAACGTGAGATATCTTTTCCCCTTTTGATTAAGGAATTTTCCTACTTTTTATAAGTTTGGCTGAAATGTGGTTAAATTTTTTTTTCTTATTTTGTTAACAAAATTTCCTACTTTTCATAAGTTTTTCATGAAATATTTCTTCACTTGTCCAAAAATGTTCACATGTGGTTAACAATGTTTCCTACTTTTTATAAGTTTCGGTGAACTTTGGCCAAACTTTTCACATTTGGTTAACAAAGTTTCCTCCTTTTTTATGAGTTTGTTTGAAATTTGGTCAAACTATTCACATCTGGACAACAAAATTTCCTACTTTTTACAAGTTTGGGTGAGATATTTATAAGTTTGGTTGAACGTTGGGCACAATTTTTCACCTTTGGTCAACAACATTTCCTACTTTTTATGGATTTGATTGAAATTTTGCCAAACTTTTCACCTTTTGGTTAACAAAGTTTTCAACTTTTTATGAGTTTTGTTTGAAATTTGACCAAACTTTTCACATTTGGTTACCAAAGTTTCCTACTTTTTATGAGGTTGTTTGAATTTGGCCAAGCTTTTCACATTCGGTTAACAAAGTTTCCTACTTTTCATAAGTTTGGGTGAAGTTTGGCCAAACTTTTCACATCTGGACAACAAAATTTCCTACTTTTCATACGTTTTGGGTGAGATATTTATAAGTTAGTTTGAATTGTGGCCGAAATTTTTCACCTTTGGTCAACACAATTTCCTACTTTTTTATGGGGTTGGATGATTTGATCAAACTTTTCACAACTGGACAACAAAAATTCCTACTATTCATAAGTTTGACTGAGGTTTTTATAAGTTTGGTTTGAAATTTGGTTTACCTTTTCACATTTGGTTAACACCTTTTCTTACTTGGTCAAGATATTTGCCATTTGGTTAACAAAATATCCTACTTTTCATAAGTTTGGGTGAAATTTGGTCAAACTTTTCACATCTTGACAACAAAATTTCCAACTTTTCATAAGTTTGGGTGAAAGTTGGCCAAACTTTTCACGTTTGGTTAGAAATTTACTCACTTTTCATCTGTTTGATTGAGAGTTTTATAAATTTGGTTTGAAATTTGGCTAACCTTTTCACATTTGGTTAACACATTTTCTTACTTGGTCAAGATATTTGCCATTTAGTTAACAAAATTTCCTACTTTTCATAAGTTTGGGTGAACTTTGGTCAAACTTTTCACGTTTGGTTAACAAATTTTCCTACTTTTCATATGTTTGACTGAGAATGTTATAAGTTTGGTTTGAAATTTGGTTTACCTTTTCACATTTGGTTAACAAATGTTCCTACTTTTTATAAGTTTGACTGAGATTTTTATAAGTTTGGTTCAATTGTGACCAACATTTTTTCACTTTGGTTAACAAATTTCCTAGTTTTCATAATTTTGGGTGAGCTTTTTATAAGCCTGTTTGAAATGTAGCCACAATTTTCCCCATTTAGCTAACAAATTTTATTTCTTGACCAAGCTTTTTGCCCTTCATTCTCTCACCATATGACAACTATATACACCGTAAACACTAAATATTCAACAACCAAGACATAATTGCAATCTATATACCTATTTATTTACAGTATTTCAATACATTTTACAAGAATAATAATTTTTTTTTTAAATGCATAATGTCATTATACGAAAGGATGATGTGATATGAGCTGGTATACATAGTATCATCACAATATTTTATTTTCACATATAGAGCTATACAAATTGTATGTAGTTTCTGGGTTTCTTCACACCACTGTCTGAGTATGTTGGTTTTTCCGGCTGGTAGCCTGGTATGTATATGTCACTTGGTATGTAGTCATAAGACTGGTCTCCTGATTGGTGGGCTGACATCTGAGTATTGTAGACAACCGGGGCATCAATCATCTGAGTGTCGGGCACATCAAACATCTGGCTATTGGGCTCTTCACATATATGGCTGCTGGGGTCATCACACATCTGTCTGTAGCTGGGTTGATAACTGGCGGTATAGTATGCGTCTACTTGGTGGCTTCGTTTAGTCCTCTGTTTGACTTGAGTACTGTCTTGCATGTGTTGGACGTGACTGCTTCGGTTGGTGTCTTCTTGCACATCAAACAGCTGGCTATTGGGCTCATTACACAGCTGGTTGCTTAGGTCATCACACATCTGACTGTAGCTTGGTTGAAAACTGGTGGTATAGTATGCGTCTGTTTGGTGGTTTCGGTTAGTTCCTTGTTTAACTTGAGCACTGACTTGAGTGTTTTGGACTTGATTGCTTCTGGTAGTGCCTTGTTTGACATGAGCACTGATTTGAATGTTGTGGTTACTGACTTGCTTGCCTCTGTTAGTCTCTTGTTTGACTTCGTCACTGGCTTGATTAACTTGGTTGAGTCTGTCAAAGTCAGCTAGGATCTCGTGATGCATGGCGATCATCTGTTCATATTCTTGCCGAGTAAGTGTTATACCCGTCTTAGTCGGGAATCTCTTGTCGTAATCACCGTAAAATCTTCGGATGTGTAGCGTGCTCGTTCCTCTGTAGGATGAGACAAAAACGGCCTTATCACCACCGCTCACTGGTCTAATAGTCACACCACTACGAGTCATGTAGACCCAGTTAGAAGGCACAGTCTTGAGGTCTGTAGTCATCTTCTGATCACAATGCTTGACTGTTACCAGCCTCTGGTTTATATACTAGTTTTTTAGCCACGCGTAAAAACGGTTTCAGCCAGTTTCTTAGGTCAAGCGGTTCAGATTATGCTGACGCGGCTGTCCGTATGGCGCGACTAAGCGCTCTACTACCCGCTCGTTGACCCGTTGTATGTTTGAGCTGGGTTGGAAAATGCGGGTCATGCTCGCCCCATGACCTATAACCATGATGAAATATATAGCGCAGAGGGTTCCGTATTACTTGCCATGTAGTCACTGTGAGCTACAGTCTGTGAAGTCAGAATACCAGTGATATACATATGCAGTCTCCTCACACCCACTGTAGCTTTCTTCGTATTGATGACTGGTCATCAATTAAAGTCAGGACTGTAAGTATATATTACAGCCATCTTCTTTTTTTATGTATGTGTTTGAATATTCATCCGCTAGTGTGGATTGATATTTTTTAATTGTAATTACCAGTTACCATACGGGGATTAGACTATCTCGGCCTCGTTCAATGTTGTCCTTGACTTTTTCCTCTGCTCCAGGACTTTGACTCTGTGACTGACCCCCAGGACTGGGGTCAGAATTTGCTCCATCTCTAGTATACGGCGTTCAAAATTCTCCTGTTCTCTGATTACATGGTGCCAGTTGCCATTGCTTTCTTCGGTGCCAACGCTGTGAACTGTCAAGAAGTGAGGCTCTGTTGCGAAATTAACCTGTGTATGAGAAAAAAATCACATTGAAACTTATAAGACTTCAGCATCTATTGGTTCATAGTAAAATAATGAGTCCCGGATAATAGAATTTATCATTAGACACCGGAACTAACACACTTTTTTCTTGGAGACTATGATCGTGAACGTTACTATTTATACATACCTATCTCGATGGGTGATGTATTTCATCTGCTGCGACAGAGGAGCAACTTCGGAAACCAGCTGTAGGATAGTTTACATTCTACAAAGCATTGATTTTCTCGAGAATCTTAGAAACTGGTCCTTGAGTGTAAGACAGAAGGTCAATATTTTCATCTGAAGAAAAATCATCAAACACATCAAATGTTGTCTCGTGCGGGTCTATGCTGTCTGACTACAAGAATGAGGTTTCTTGCAGAACAACATGTCTAATGACAGAGCTGGGATGAAGAAACATGAATCACCAGTTTTCAAAACGGGTAACGTAGAAGGTGTGCTACTTTTGACAAAACTGGCATGGACTGCTGAACTTTGGCTGACATTATTTTGGAAACCAATGTCTTTATTTCTCTGATCGTGCACCAATACTAGCCTTTGGGAATTAAGCTTTTGCGCTGTGTCACATATAGTGTGAGTGGAGTCAGGAATGTTTTTCGTTTGCTAGTGTTGTACTCCATGTTTTCGTGTTTCTCTTTGACGTTTCTTTTGCTTTCTGGAAGAAGAATGTCCTTTCTTGATCATTTTCTAGGTGCTGCAAACAGAAGTGTCAAATCTAAAAATGCTTTATAAGGTCGACTGGGATGTAATCTCATCCACTGTGAGTTTGGATTCCATGAATAACTCCGGACTTAGTCATTACCTTTGCGTCTCAGCTGTACCCTTACACATGTGATCGACTGCGACGCCATCTTTAACCGGCTTTAGTCACGAGTTTAGACTTATCCCTTAGCCAAATTACCGGAAGCATCGCCATATTTGATCGGGGTTAGTCACGTGGTTATACCCTTACGCATGTGATCGAGTGCGACGCCATCTTTAACCGGTTTTAGTCACGTGTTTCGATTGTATAACTTAGACATATGACCGGAAGCAACGCCATATTTGATCGGCTGTATCGTTATGCTGTCAGTACGCTCTGAGTCATCGTCCAGTTTTCCACAAAGACATGTCTGAACACGTTCACGTACGTTCACTCCACCGACATAACCCAGTGATGAGTCACCCAGTCGGTCAGCCTCAGATGATGATGATGATGATGATGATGATGATGATGATGATGATGATGATGATGATGATGATGATGATGATGATGATTTTGTTGGTGGTGCTGGGTGATGCTGATGATGGTAATCCTGATGACATACACTACAAAAGATAATGGGTGCTAGATGTTCAGAAAGACAACGGCAAACATGCCCAGGAAGCACAAATGCTGGGGCTGACTACGATGTCCTGTAATTGATAGCACACACGCGCGAACGAATGTACACTCACACACACACAAACACGCACATGACATGTGTGCCGGTTGTTCAGAAAGACAACGACAAGCTTACCCAGGTAGCCTGACACTCCATAGAATACTGAGGGTGACTGTGATGTCCTGTAATTGATAGCACACACACATGCATGTACACACACACGCGCGCGCACATGACATGGCTGCTGTTCGTTCAAAATGACAATTGTAAACTTGCCCCAGGAAGCCTGACACTCCATAGAATACTGAGGTTGACTGCAATGTCCTGTAATTGATAGCACACACACACACGCACGCACGCATGTACATACACACACACACGCACGCGCACATGACACGGTTGTCGTTCGTTCAAAATGACAATTGCAAATTTGTCTCAGGAAGCCTGAAGCTCTACAGAATGCTGAGGGTGACTGCGATGTCGTGTAAAGGCAATGCATTAAAGCTTGAATGCCATCTGTAAAAGAAATTTAACCGTCCAAAAAAATAGGCCACTACGACACTCTACAGATCACTAATAGCCGCTACCCACCCCTTACCACAGAATTTCACTAAGCTGTACCCGGTACAATCAATAATACCGACCATCTTCACTTTTTAAGGTTTTCCTCTTTAACCCGTATGATGATAGTGTTTACACTACTACGACCCTCTACATATCATATAACTGCCATATTTACATGTTTACCTATTACGATTTTCATATGACACCTGTCACGACCCGAGGTTCGAACCACCTAGCCCTACCCCACACGTCGACACCCACGCCCGACCCCTGAGCCCCCATCCCCACGCCGGCTCGCCCTTAGACCACCCCGAGGAAATGCACTGTAACCCTAAGCCTTACACAGCACCAATGGAATGCTGATAGTTTTTTATGCCCGACCCAATACAGATAAAGAAAAAGACCAAAAAAAGAAAAAAAGAAACTGAGGAGGAAGAGCACTGTATCTTAAAAGCATCACTAGTATGATGATAGTTTTTTACGCCCCATCCCGCTACAATCAATAATACCAGCAAATATAAAATTTTTACACATATAAAATTTTTACACATATAAAATTTATCACACAACAAGGGAAGTAACCGTGCAAAAATATGTTCGATTATTTATTCATGGGTTGCATCCCTTGAAAATGAGGTCGCCGAAGGGTCCGCCTTTTGACGTCAGAGCGTAGGATCATGACTTTTTATATAGTAAAATACTATGTCACCAGGAGGATCTGGATGCTTATTTTCGAAGTAGTTACCACCTGACATACTACTAGTGTGCCATGATCTCGAGTAGAAAGTATGTGGGTCCGACGGCTTGTTAATCAAGATGAATCTATTCTCATCCTGCCAGTCTTCCAGTCTCTCTCCTCTCTGGTCCATGTGATCATAGCCACAGCTCTGCGAGTGGCTGTTGAAGTCGCCACACACAAACATATTTTATTTTAAATGGTAGCGTTTCTAGTGCCTGTGGGCGGTTACTAGGACAGTAGTAATTGATCAGATGAAGGTCTGTATTGCCTGTTTTAAGTTTAAGTGCCTGATACTCAGCCCCTTCCATGTAAACTTCAATTTGTGAAACAGTGATGTTTTTTTTTACAAGGATCGGTCTCCCACCCTTTCGCCTGTCTTTTCGGTCAGATCGGTAACATTGGTAGCCTCTGATTTTGAAGGCTATATTTTCGTTGAGGTGAGTTTCTTGCAACCAACATACGCTTACATTTTCTTGGTCCAAGATGTTTTTTAGTTCTATTTTTTTTTTTTTTGTTGCTGACTCCCTCCGCATTCCAGTGCATTATTTTTAGTCCTTGTTTTGTATGGCCAGACGCTCTATTCTCAGGTCCCCTGGCTCCACATGACATCTGAGAAGGACCTCCAGTAGCTGTGGTTAGACCCTTTCGAGGCATAGGGTCCGGCACTGCACCTGCCTGGGGGTCCAAAGCAGGTCGAACACCATAACATTTAGCAGTAGTCGACATATTTCATTACGCGTGATTGCATAGCATCCTGATTTCCGTGGTGCGCCTCCTGACTGGTTGCTTTCGTCTTCAGCACCTTTTCTTTGCTAGAGCAGACTGTGGTCGTACTCGAGTTTATGTGTGTAGGCACGCACACACGTGTCTGCGCATGCATGTACGTGCATACACATCTAGAGTGTTCTGGTTATTTATCGGTGCCAGTGACTCGCCGCTGCCCCTTCTCCTGTTAGTTAAAACATCTCCGCCACGAGAAGGCCAGGAGTTGGACTTTTGCTGCATAGGTGATGAATGCACGAACCATTAGGGTATTTATGCAAGGTTGAGCGCTCACCCCAACCACGTCCCCGGCTACATACTGTCACATTTGGAGCCAATTACTCGAATCTTCTTTCAGTCTGTGATCACATGGAAAGTGTTGCAGTCTGTAGTACTGGCTCTTACACATTGTACATATTATCAATTGGGGAACAATTTGAAGCCCCTAAAGTAGTGAGTAACAAGGTCACATGTATTGTTTGCCGCTCATCGAAGTAGAAGAAAGAATAAGGGACTATAGGGCGTACTAGACAAGATACACACGTTGTTATCAGACTACAATATTCTTGACATCTAAACTTCATCTCTGTACTTGATACTGAAACCTCACTAATGTTCTTGATACCCAAATCTCACCAAAGTTCTTGACACTCACACCTCGCCAATGTTCTTGATACCCAAACCCCACCAATGTTCTTGATACCCAAACTCCACCAATGTTATTGATACCCAAACCCCACCAATGTTCTTGATACCCAAACCCCACCGATGTTCTTGATACCCAAACCCCACCAATGTTATTGATACCCAAACCCCACAATTTTCTTGATACCCAAACCCCACCAATGTTCTTGATACCCAAACCTCACCAATGTTCTTGATACCCAAACCCCACCAATGTTCTTGATACCCAAACCTCACCAATGTTCTTGATACCCAAACCCCACCAATGTTCTTGATACCCAAACCCCACCAATGTTCTTGATACCCAAACCCCACCAATGTTCTTGATACCCAAACCCCACCAATGTTCTTGATACCCAAGCCCCACCAATGTTCTTGATACCCAAACCCCACCAATGTTCTTGATACCCAAACCTCACCAATGTTCTTGATACCCAAACCCCACCAATGTTCTTGATACCCAAACCTCACCAATGTTCTTGATACCCAAACCCCAGCAATGTTCTTGATACCCAAGCCCCACCAATGTTCTTGATACCCAAACACCACCAATCTTCTTGATACCCAAACCCCACCAATGTTATTGATACCCAAACCTCACCAATGTTCTTGATACCCAAACCCCACCAATGTTATTGATACCCAAACCCCACCAATGTTATTGATACCCAAACCTCAACAATGTTATTGATACCCAAACCCCACCAATGTTATTGATACCCAAACCTCAACAATGTTATTGATACCCAAACCCCACCAATGTTATTGATACCCAAACCTCAACAATGTTATTGATACCCAAACCCCACCAATGTTATTGATACCCAAACCTCAACAATGTTATTGATACCCAAACCCCACCAATCTTCTTGATACCCAAACCCCACCAATGTTATTGATACCCAACCCCACCAATGTTATTGATACCCAAACCCCACCAATGTTATTGATACCCAAACCCCACCAATGTTTTTGATACCCAAACCTCAACAATGTTATTGATACCCAAACCCCACCAATGTTATTGATACCCAAACCTCAACAATGTTATTGATACCCAAACCCCACCAATGTTATTGATACCCAAACCTCAACAATGTTATTGATACCCAAACCCCACCAATGTTATTGATACCTAATCCTTACGAATGTTATTGATACCCAAACCCCACCAATGTTATTGATACCCAAACCTCAACAATGTTATTGATACCCAAACCCCACCAATGTTATTGATACCCAAACCCCACCAATGTTCTTGATACCTAATCCTTACGAATGTTATTGATACCCAAACCTCAACAATGTTATTGATACCCAAACCTCAACAATGTTATTGATACCCAAACCTCAACAATGTTATTGATACCCAAACCTCAACAATGTTATTGATACCAAAACCTCAACAATGTTATTGATACCCAAACCCCACTGTCAGAGTCTAGAAAGGGTACAGTGATGCAGTGACATCGTTACGCCCGCCAGGCGACTTAGCTCCCAGCAGGGATGCAGCAACTTCGTTACGCCGCCAGGCGAGTAATAGTTACATGCCTGCAAGATTGCTGGCTGACGAGCGACCAGCGGTCAGGCAAGGACGACGCAAGACGCACGCATGCCTCGTGAAGCCACCTCAGGTGGGAGGCAAGTTGCGAACTAGCGGCAGACAGCTCTGGGACACGGACGTGGACAGACGCATGATGAGAGAAAGGCATTGTGTGGTTTTCTGTGCTTGAAAGTCGAGTGTCTGGACATCTTGAGAGTTGAGTTAGACTTGTGAGCTGTATTGTGGATGTAAGTGTATTGAAGTATCAAGTATATATTGTTGTGATCATCGTAATGTATTTGATCTGTGAATAAATCCATTGAACGGTGTGTCGTTGAGTCTTACGTCAAATCACGTGGTACTTGTACTGTCTCACATGTGTTAGGTTAGCGAGCCAAGTTTAAGACCCTGACACCCACCAATGTTATTGATACCCAAACCCCACCAATGTTATTGATACCTAATCCTTACGAATGTTATTGATACTGTTTTAACGTCCGCTCACTTTGAGCTCCTGTGTAGTCTGAATACTTGCTATTAGTATAAAGTGCACCAAACTGATTTTTGAATTAGAGTTAGCTTTCCTTATCACCAGTGTACTTTGCCATAATTCCAACCCCCTTCGCCTTGTGAGGTTCTTGTAATTTACGTCCTCAAGTCAAGAACGAGAGGTCAACATGATAGATTAACCTTACCAAATGTCTTGACATCTAAACCGTATCATTTGTCTTGATACAATTTACGTAAGCCAAATACGTGTTGTCTGACTTTCTTTACTTGGCAGTAAATTCAGTTAACATATTGTTTCAAGTGTTTGGTCTGTAACAGATATTGGTGACTATGACTCTCCAATCCGCCCACCCCCATCTTTTATTATAATGAAGTTGATACTGCATGTATCAGGTAATTAGTTATCTGTTGCGGTATCATACTTGCACCCCGGGCATGTCAATAGGTGCTCAGATCCTCTCCCCAAAATATGCATGAGCGTCCGGCGGCTAATAGTACCAGTTCTGTGTTGGCAGACGAGGTCCTCCATTCCCTCAGTGTGCCTTTCGTGTTGGTCGAGCCAATTCTTATTCCCAAGTCTCTCATTCTAGACAACGATCTTGACTCACTGGCGTCAAAGGTCTCAATTCTCGACATCTCTCTAAGGACGTTAATAACATCGGCATGGTCCATGGGCTGGCCAACTTCTGGGAATGCAAGTGTATCAACTGGTTCATTTCCCTCAACTCCCGCATGTCCCGGAACGAAGATGAAAGTGACCCTACGAACAATGGACTTCCGCAGCGATTCAATCCACTACCTGCGTACAGAACCGACCTCGACCGTTAGTTGCATGTATTATTATTTGTTATCAATGTATTTATCTTTCCATACACACATGTGTCTTACTTTGCTTCTTCTGCCCAATATGTTTCCCCAAAAGGCTAATTTCTCTATTCCACATCTTCTGTTATTATACCCCATATATTTCGTTCCTTTTTCACTTATGATTTTGTTGAATTAATTTTGTTTTCTGCTCTGCCCATGGTATTAATGCCCATTATTATCTTTCTTAAAAAAATAAACAACATACAACACAGTTCTACTGCTTCCTGTATAAACACACTGCATATTTGGATAACTTCTTCTGCCCTTTTCCCACCCACCTGCCTTATAAAAACAAACAAGCAACTACACATTAACACAACAATTGACAAGTATTGTAAAATAACTTTAATCAATCATCAAATATAACGACAAATCTCATAATATGAATATCTTTTGTAGAAGTAAATTAGCTTTCTTTTCTTTCATACACCTACAAACATGAGTATTTACGATTGTGAAAAACGTGTCACTATGTGCTCAAACTGTTGAATCAATGTCAAGGTGAATGTCTGCAGATGTTACAAACAATGTGGTCACGACAGGAAAACGCAAAAAGTAAGCTCTAGGCTTAAAAGAAAAGTATGAGCCAGCATAATACAAAACAAAACAAACAGAAGACGTTGCTGCGACAAGCCATAATCAGCAAACAAAAACAATAGACGAAGGCAGAAATGCGATATTAAGGCATAATAACATTTTATAAACATGCAATAACAATGAAACATGCAGAATGAAAGTAAGGTATCTAACTAGGTCAGCTTCAGAAATAAATAGGTTGAAGCTGCAATATATAGGCAGGCGGTTGCCGAGTGGTAATTGTCACACAGATTACACGAAAGCGTAAAGGCTAGACCAGTGGTTCTCAACCGGTGGGGAAATCCCCCCCCCCCCCGCCCCACAGGGGGGAATTTTAGGGTTTCCAGGGAGGGTGGGAATGAAGAGTAATTCAAGATCGCATTAATACAAGAACCGATTACTTGATAATGATTTTCCCTTCATACTGTACGGTTCTGTACGTCTCACCATTCTAAAATTAATTTTATAAAGTAAGTAGACCCACAAATCACGTTAGTATGTGCTATTAAATGTAGCTTCCATTATTACCTATACTGTGTAGGGGAGGAGCGGGATTTTTAGGTAGGAAATACGAAAGGGGGGAATGACGTTCTGAAAATATGGTGAAAAGGGGGGGGGGGGCACGTGTCAAATTTTTAGGTAGGAAATACGAAAGGGGGGGGGGGGGGATGACGTTCTGAAAATATGGTGAAGGGGGCACGGGCCAGAAAAGGTTGAGAACCACAGGGCTAGACACTCGCCTGCCAAGTGGGTTGGAATCCACACCGAGGGGGAGTGGGGAGTTTCAAAAAGCGACATGGGTTCCCAAGTGCAGAAACATGAACAATGATGAAACAATGTGAAGGATTAAGTGGCGCTTTCGGATATGTTGTAATAACTAAAGAGAATATCACAAGAGAAGAAAACACATGAAGAAGTATTTACTATTATAAAAACTGGGATTTAAAATAAGCAACATTCGGTAAAGTCAAGATCAGAAAATGTAATCATTTTGGATATATACATAAAATCAGCTCTTTGGTAAAGGTTGTACTGGAGGGAAAAGTAAGTGGAAAAGGGAGACAACGTACATGATAGCCAACACCTAGAGATAGACTAGAAGAGGTATAATTGAGAGCGTCGTGAAGACACAGCACAGAGGGCGATGGAGACTTTCAATAGCCAATCAATCATCGTGGCCTGGAGAGAATGATGCGGCAGACAGTGACCAGAGGACCTGGCCGATAATTTGTACTCCCAGGACAAGCCAGACGTGACATAATCAGACTGCAACTGGGACCATAAATAATGGGACTCTTTGCTGGTTTTTAAAGATGAGGACGAAGCGAATGTGGGAGTGTCTCGAGAACTTTGTGATGTTGGTTCTTGATTAAACTCTATAGTCAACCTTCAATGTGGAGATGGCGTACAATGATGATGTGGTGGTGGTGGTGGTGGTGGTGGTGCAATGTGGTGGTGCAATGAAATGACTTTTGACTGAGGGTTACCTCTTCATATTACCAGTGTCCCTCGCCGTTGGGCGAGCCCTTCACCGACTTCAAGGGTAAGTTGCGTCCCCAAGTCTAGGACGGGAAGTCACGGTGGTGGTGGTGGTGGTGGTGGTGGTGGTGGTGGTGGTGGTGGTGGTGGTGGTGGTGGTGGTGGTGGTGGTGGTGGTGGTGGTGGTGGTGAAGGTGAAATTCGATGATAACAATGCATGCAATATTCATTTTACTAAAATATTGAAAGACAATTGTAATTAAGTTATGAATGCCTTTATACATAAGAAAACATCTAAACACTAGTTGTCCGTGCACTACTGTGCACTGTCGTCTTCTGGAGCTAAAACTTCAGAATAGTGATATAACCATCTGAGTCCTTGCGGCATAGTTGGATAAAAGACGGAAGCCTCAGAACAGTGCAGTTTGGCTCGGCGTCGATCTCTGTCAAGCCACCGAGTCTCGCAAGAACACAGCACCTCGTGGACTCGGACCAAAGCTTGAAGAATGTCGCGCAATGCCATGGTCGTGAACTCTGCCCTGTGACTGATTAGGGACGTTGTTCGTGACACAGAAGTGCGCACACATGTCGCCTGTGGGAGGAAGCACATTAAGTGTAAGCACGATGAATTGAACATGTTTGTTAGCTAATTATTTAAATCGTCATCAAGTGCCTTGCCAGTTAGCGTAGGCGTTCATGCCTCTCCACATATCTAGGTCGTTGGTGTTCTGGATCAACTTTGCTGATGAAATAATCCTCCATGCCACCGTCCCAGCCCTTCCAGAATCATTTTTCTTGGTCTGCCCCTGCCTTTCTTCCCATTGATCTTTCCAGTCGTCATGATGTTCTCCGATTATTTATATACCACGAGATAATTATTGGCTGGGCTGCACAAATCTGCACCAGTAAGATTTATTTTCAAATACCGCACACTCATTGGTTCTACATGACACGCGCTGGCGTATCGAGTTTTTGCGTGCGCTCGCTTTGAACACTGGCTAAGTCCACTGCAACTAACTAGTGAGTGCAATGAAATGACTTTTGACTGAGGGTTACCTCTTCATATTACCAGTGTCCCTCGCCGTTGGGCGAGCCCTTCACCGACTTCAAGGGTAAGTTGCGTCCCCAAGTCTAGGACGGGAAGTCAATATTTAAGTCAAATGACCGGCGTGTGAGACGAAGCCACTTTGCCGCGATCAGAAGAGAAAGCTGAAGCGCTTTCGCGGGAAACCTCTGATCCAGGTCGGCGGGGTGTCATGTAACAAACTAGAAAATATACATTATTTAGCAAGAAACACAAATATGGATCAGAAATTAGCATTTTTAAACAAGATATTAGAGGTCAGCATGATAGAATTGATAATTGCTCTCGCTCTTAAACTTCCGGTGTTCTGATGCCGAGGTAGCAGATTCAGCCCCTACATATATCAGTTAGACTAAAATGTTCACTTCCCGTCCTTGACTTGGGAACGTGAATTACAAGTACTTCAGAAGTCGGAGTGAGTTCGATGAATACTTTTTCTTTTCTCCTACTGCTTTTGCCGTGAAGCGTCGCATGGAGGGGTGGGTGTAATTTTCTGTTTTCGCTTGTCTTATAGCTTGTGATATCATTTTTTTTTATTTCTTATATGTCTCTATTACTCCATCTAGCCATCATGCAGCTGGATCTTTATACCAGCATATTTTAGCACTCATTACATTGCAAGTGTTCCAGTTAGTACTGTCCCTTGTCCATCATTATCGTGGTCGGCATGTTTTGTCTGTCTACCCAGGCCACAGACATGATAGTTAGAATACTGTTTATGGTCAATAATTCGTATACGTCAAATATCTGGAGCTACGGAATCTCTCTCTGCAGCTGTTCCTCCGACTGACCGTTCCAAACATGAGCCTTGGCGTGTGTGATCACCAATCTTCTGGCAGCTCGAAATGCCAGCACAAGTGTACATCCGGTGTGATATTGACCACAAGTGCTGATTTGTCTCTACAGCATGGGGTAGCTCTAGATACTCAATAAAGCTCAAGGCGTGTGAAAGGGTCTTTAAGTGACTCAGTGATAAAGGATAATATATCACCAAATGCGACCTTCCATTGGTACAGAAGGACGTTATATCGGCACACTAGGGTCATCGTGTTATGTGTTTTGTTTCCTGGTATCTTCCGCAGTTTCAATGCTCAATGTATGGACGTTTACATTGTAATACTCGTTCCCTCAGGAAGGTTAACCCGGTCAACAAACACCCGCAGAAGGGGTGTGTCGGCCTAAAGGAGCAGTATCGCAGCTCCGCTATAAACAGACACAACGCAATCACATCCGAAAAAAAAGACTCCGGATGAAGGCAGAAGAGGATTACTCGTTCATTTGATTATGTGTGGGTCAGCATGACCAGATGGATAAGAACGCGTGTTCTTAAACATCCGGTGTGCTGATTCAGGGGTAAAGGGGCTCAACAACTACACTGGACAGTTGGACTAAAATGTGATACATCGTCCTTGTTTTGGGGACGTAAATTACAAGTACCTCTGAAATCGGAGTGGGTTCGCCTGATGGCGAGGGACAGTGCTAATACGGAAAGATAATTCACATGTAAAATTAAGTCCAGCACTACTAGAAGTAATGTGTATGGACTACGCTTGAGTTCAAAAGCGAGCGAGCGCAAAAAAAACATCAACACCATGTTTGGTTATAACCTACTCTTTGTTCGGCATTGAACCAGTTAACTTTATGTTTACACACTGTGGCAATGGAATCTCTCTTTGCTGGTGGTTGGGAGTCTCGGGGAGTCTCCGTGGCCAAGTCGTCAAGCCGTTTGACTCGGGCTCCGAGGATTGTGGGTTCGATTCCGAGCCGCGTCCTTCGGTTCACGAGTGAAATTTTTCGGAGTCTCCTGTGGGTCGTCGCTAGAGCTACGGAGTTCGTGCTTTGTGCGACGCTTTCCGCGCAGCTGAAAGAGACCGAGCCATATGGGATAAAACCCGGTGCAATGAAGTCGACACTGTCGACTTTTAAGCGACTTTGTTTTTTGCTGGTGGTTGACTTATGACGGAACGTTTTTCTGGAACCACAAGTGGTGTTCACTGTTGTGACACCTGCATGTTTTTGTGGTAAGCAATGCTTATCGTGCCAAGGGCAAAAACAATAATATTGTCCTCTAGCAACACAATACGTTTTGCATTCACGCTTGTTTGTTTCATTTTGGCTCAACTGGAGTTTGCCGTCTCACTGGAACGTTTATTTTGCCCAACAGTTAGCTGTTTAGGTTGTTTCTTGGTTGTTATTGTTTCAAATTGAGTATCACAGCGGGTAATTCTGAGATAAGTAGCACATTTTTTTCCCTCCAATTTTCTGTTCATTGTTCTAATCTTTTCATCTTCCCATTCTCCCCATCCCGTTCATTAGCTTCAGTGTAGTCACTATAATGTCTTCACCATGTTTATATGTTGTGTTTTGTGTATGCATTTATTTGATGATGAAGGTTAGTAGCCGCAAAGTCCTATGTTTTCAATAATTGTGTTCTTTAAAGCTGCATTACTTTGTGTTATTCTGTACTGATTGTTCTTGTTGGTGTTGTCATTAGGCTGTTACATGGTGATTTGTTTGATTTGGTTGTTGTCTGTGAATTTATAGTAAAATCAAATAACACTACTTAAGTAAGATATACTGATTTTCCTAGAACTGAGACACATTTATTTGATTTATATGGATGCTTTATATTGACATTTGTATGCATCTTATAGTAGTTTTAAACTGATTTGGATGTCTTTAAAATAAATTCACAAACGTGTATACACGGGTATTCAGCAAACACCTGACTATTCTCACCTGTGCAGGTAAACCTGTAACATGGAACTGGGTCAAAAGGTGTGTAAATGAAACAGAACGATGGCGTGCTATACTTTCCAAGTTGTGGAATACGTCACTTCCTGTATAATTCACGGCGTGCAGCAGTTGAACATGAGCCTCGGCAGAAGTCAGTAGCCATCTACTCTCACGAAGAATCCGATGCTAAATAAACAACATATTTAAAGTTACTTAAATACTGGGATAGGAGTCATCGAATGTCATAAAGAATCTAGTAGTAAATAAAGTAATAAACACATTTACATGACCATGAACAACAGATTGCACAATGCGTTGCCTGGTATATGTCATTGCATCTCGTCAAGTGCATACTGCAGAGTTATGTATCCAGTGAAGTAAATAGATATCTTTACTTTTTAATTGACGAGAAGCATTACTACATTATTTTCTACAAACATATTGTGAATTATCTAGACTTGGGGACATAAATTACTAGTACCTCAAACGTCGGAGTTGGTTCACCTAATGGCGATGAACACTAGTAATAGGGAAAGCTAATCGACTCGCGAAAATTAGCCCAGTGCACTCCCTATTAGGAGACATCTACTACACTCGGGTTCAAGGCGAGCGAAGGGAAACAAAGATCTCATTTATTAATTATTACTGTCAGTTTATGTGTCCTGTCTGGAATATGCCATCCAGGTAATGTTGCCAGGAATGACAGTAGCTCGGTCCAACTGACTTAGACTTTAAAATACAAATGGGGAAATCAGAAATAATACTGATACAAATGACAAAATGAGATTTAAATGACATGCTGAAGAAAGATGTGATCAGAAAGAGAGATAGAGACCAACGGGTGAACTCTGTCTGCTGGGGTAGAAGGCATAGATTCGTAGTGATCAAAACACTTTCAATCAATAACCAATAGTATGGGTAAAAAATGATAATGAATAATACGAAGACGATAAAAATGCAGACCTCATTTCCAGAACCAGCAGACGTATATAGTTCAGTTTCATTGCTCAATGGGTAGAGATTTCGAAGTCCCCTCTCAGGCACAGGAACATGTCTGCCCTCCTCATTCTGTATAATGAAAAGAAAAAAAAACCGTGCACTGAACAAGCTTGAAGCGTATATCTGTTTCATAACAAACTCACAAGATTTTCTTTATTTTTGTTTCATGACAAACTCACACTGTTTTTGTGCCTTAAATGAATCATACAATACATTCACGATTATGCCAATTTGTAAATAGTGTTCCATATTGCACAGTGACATCCAATTGAGCAAGTACTTTTATCCTTTTAATCATGACGACCTCTCAAGTTCCTTGTAATTTATAGTGATCGTTAATATGATTTAGTCACAAAGCTTCCGTGTACGCGGACACAAATTAATCAATATCCTTTTCAGGACGACAGACGACGAAGGAATGTGTAAATACCCATAATGTTAAACTACTTTTTCCCGCAACAAATATTAATTATTTAAAGTGTCTTTACAACTAGATAACAGCAAATATCGGTTATTTACATAGTGTCCTTACTTACGGCTATAAAACAGCAGATATTAGTTATTTACGTAGTGTCTTTACGGCCTGAAAACAGCAACATCTTATAAGAAGTCGACGCAGCCGAAAGGATAAGAGCGCTAGCTCTTAAATTTCCGTTGCAGCCGTTGGCGGGGTAGGGAGTTCAGTCCCGACACCAACAATAAGTTGTACATAAACATTGACTTCTCCTTCAGAAAGCATTAACAACTACTCAACTTAAAATTGCCTAGAAAATCCACTTGGACATGCACCGGACATGCAACATTAAATAAAATACCTAAATAAGAAAATACCCGGTTATATAAAAACAAATGAAGGCGAATGACAATACCTTTTCAGTCTTTATCAATTTGGGCATTAGATTGGAGATTCTTGACAATGATATACCTAAACTTCCGTGAAGGAAGCGTTAACGATTTTAGGCCTAATCCCAGTACAGTCCCTATATGCCGCGCTGCATCATCTTCTGGCTACATCCTACTATGTCTGTCCTGCAGATGTACACTTCCAGTACTGGCTGCATCCTACTACAGCATGTCTGTCCGCAGATGTACACTTCCAGTACTGGCTACATCCTACTATGTCTGTCCGCAGATGTACACTTCCAGTACTGGCTACATCCTACTATGTCTGTCCGCAGATGTACACTTCCAGTACTGGCTACATCCTACTATGTCTGTCCGCAGATGTACACTTCCAGTACTGGCTACATCCTACAACAGTATGTCTGCCCGCAGATGTACACTTCCAGTACTGGCTACATCCTACAACAGTATGTCTGCCCGCAGATGTACACTTCCAGTAATGGCTACATCCTACTATGTCTGTCCGCAGATGTACACTTCCAGTACTGGCTACATCCTACTATGTCTGTCCGCAGATGTACACTTCCAGTACTGGCTACATCCTACTATGTCTGTCCGCAGATGTACACTTCCAGTACTGGCTACATCCTACTACAGTATGTCTGCCCGCAGATGTACACTTTTAGTACTGGCCTTGCAACTCCCGCTAATTTCTGAGCTTGTAGAGGAGAACAGGAAAAAAAAAGGGGTGGGGGGGTGGGGACATGCAAACAGTCTCTCGTAGAGATAGTTCTTTGGTACCGGTCCTGGAAGAAATGTTTCTACATTCTTTGGTTACCCAAATTATAATCATTATTTCAAGAAACTAGACCTTTTCAGTTAGGTCAGATTATAGCATTCCGCCCTACATGTGTTAAAAGGAATATGTATCATCATCATCATCATCATCATCAAGTGCCGTGCCGGCTGGCGTAGGCGTTCATGGCTCTCCATAGATCTCGGTCTTTGGTTTTCTGGATCAACTCTGCTGCTGATATTCCTCCATGCCACCGTCTCAATCCATCCAGCATCACTTCTCTTGGTCTACCTCTGCCTCTCTTCCCCTCGATCTTTCCAGTTGTTACGATGTTCTCCAATGCCTCTCTTCTCATCACATGACCGAGGAAAGCTGTTTGTCTCTGTCTTATTGTTGTATATAATGTTCTAGTTTCATTAGCCTGTTTCAGGCAGTCGTCGTTAGTTACTCTGGCAGTCCAAGGAATTCGCAACATTCGTCTCAGGAACCACATCTCTGTTGCTTCTAATTTCTTCTTAATTTGTTCATTTACATTCCAAGATTCACTGCCATACAGCAAAACTGGTTCTACATAGCATTTCAGCACTCTCTTTCTTACATTCAGTGACAGTGACTTATTGCATAAGATACTCTTCATTTTATGAAATGCGGCTTTTGCCTGCCCTATTCTGCTCCTAATCTCTGTTGTACATCTTCCATCTGATGTTATAAATGCCCCTAGGTATCTAAAATTATCAACTTCGTTAAGGATTTTCCCTTCTATTTCTATGTCACATTTTGGTGTCACCATTTTCTTTGATATTACCATTGTTACTGTTTTCTTGATATTCAAGTTGAGTCCTTTCCTTGCACTCTCTGTTACTACAACGTCTAATAATTGTTGTAGGTCTGTTGAATTATCCGCCACCAATACTGTGTCATCTGCATAGCGTATATTATTTATATTATAACCTCCAACTAGTATTCCTGGCATCTCTTTGATCTCTCTCATTATTACTTCGCTATACAGGGAGAAAAGATCTGGTGACAAGACACACCCTTGTCGTACTCCTAGCTTTATCTGTTCGTAACTACCCTCTTTATTTCCCATTTTAATTGCTGCTACTTGGTTCCAGTAAATATTCTTTATTATTCTTAAATCTTTTCCATCAGTGTTGATATCTTCCAACATTTTAATCAGTTCATCATGTTTTACTTTATCAAATGCCTTAGTATAATCTATGAAGCACAAATATATGTCCCTCTGTTTCTCTATTGACCTTTCTATTAGTGTCCGCAATGTATAAATTGCATTGTTTGTGCCCTTTCCTTCCACAAATCCATACTGTTCTTCACTAATTTCCATTTTTATTTTCTTTTTGGTTCTTCTCATTATGATTCTGAGTAGAAGCTTAGTGATATGGTTTATAAGGTTAATTGTACGAAAATCTTCACAATCAATTGCTCCTGGTCTTTTTGGTATAGCTATAAATACAGATTTCAGCATATCACTGGGTAAATATCCACTGCTGTAAATATCATTCAACATTTTGGTTAATATATCTACTCCAAATTCTCCCAATACTTCTAATTCTTCTATTGTGATTTCATCTGGCCCAGCTGTTTTTCCTTTCTTCATACGTTTCATAGCGTCAGCGACTTCTTCTTTCAGAATAGGTGGACCTTCTAAGTTACTATCTTCTGTTAATTCTGCCCTTTCTCCTTCATATAATTCTCTTATATACTCATTCCACCTCTTCATTATAGCATCTTCCTCTAATATTATCTTTCCTGTTTTTGATTTCAAACACCCTGTATTTATTCTTATTTTTTTTCCTGTAAGCTCACTGATTTGTCTGTGCATATTTTTTGTATCTTTAATGGAATTTAATTCAATTTTTTTGCATTGCTCGTTTAACCAACTTTCTTTAGCCTTCCCACATTTATCTTTTATTTCTTTATTTATCTTAGCGTATTCTTGTTTGTCATTTTTATACTGTTTTCTTTTGTCCATCAGGTTTAAGATATCTTCATTCATCCATTTTTTCTTAGCTATTTTGCCTCTCTCTGGTAATACTTCTTTGCTAGTTTGATGAATGGAGTCCCTTAACCTTTCCATTGTTCATCTATACTCTGTATTTTAGTTATTGCATTGTACCTATTTTTCACAGTCACTCTGTATTGTTCTTGCATTTCTTTATCTATTTTTAGAACCTCTTTATTAAGTCTCATGTTCTTAACCATTTTTTCCCCTCTCTTTAATCTTACTTTTATTTGTCCACATAGTGGTACATGATCACTATTACAGTCAGCACCAGGCATTGTCTTTACATTAATTAAAGCATTTCTAAATCTTGTATTAATTAGTATGTAGTCAATTTGGTTGCGTATTTTCTTATCAGGGCTTATCCATGTGTACAGTCGTCTTTTATGGTGTTTAAACCATGTGTTTCCAATTATCATATCATTGATATTTGCCCATTCTATTAGCTTTTCCCCTCTTTCATTTCTTGTACCTAAACCATAATTCCCCACTACATCCTCCATTTTTCCCTTTCCTACTTTTGCATTAAAATCACCAAGTATTATCTTTATTTCTTGTGATCCAATTTGAGCCATCGCCATTTCTATTTCGTCGTAAAAGTGTTGTATTTCTTCATCACTACTGCTTGCTGTTGGTGCATATACTTGTATAATATTTATGTCTATTGGTTTGCCTTTGATTTTTACCATAATAACTCTATCTGAAATACACCAGTATCCATTAATTGACTTGGCTGTTTTTTCATCTAATATTATTCCTACCCCTTTCTCATGTGTCTCCCCTCCAGAATAAATTATTGTGTGATTGTCAGCTATAATTTTGCCCGATCCCTTCCATCTCATCTCACTAACGCCTAGTATATTCATTTTCATATATGTATAGAAAATAATAATAATAATAATAATAATAATAATAATAATAATAATAAGAAGAAGAAGAAGAAGAAGAAGAAGAAGAAGAAGAAGAAGAAGAAGAAGAAGAAGAAGAAGAAGAAGAAGAAGAAGAAGAAAATGGAGGAGGAAAAGCAAAAAAACAAGAATATAGTAGTAAAGTTAGAAAACGTGGACTCACCCAGGTCTGGGACACATTTCGAACAGCTTCGATGTATGAGGACAGTATTATTCGAAATTCCGAAACCAGACCACTGTAATGTGACAAATGGCGGTTCCCAAGTGGACGCATATTGGCCAGTTGTGGGTTAGGGCTTGTGCGGAGAGTGGTCAACGGAAAGCAGCCAGATGTACCCATACATAGTTCATTTTCAGCACACTGCGCAGTTCCGGCAACGTTCGAGTGGACTTTTAGGACTAACAGAGATAAGGTCAAACTCCCTGAAACATCACCCAAAATGCTGAGTTACAAATTATACAGTATTAAAAACACCTTCAATTTTCGTATTTTAAAAAAGCAAATAATTTTGATAAAATTAAATAAAATGTAACATTAAATTGTTAAATAAAAGTAATACACAAAAGTGGTGCATGATTAGGAGGCTGGCAGTTTATGAAATACAATAGACCATGTGGTCACGAAAGCCAGGAGGGACATGGCTACGATGACAACTGCAAACTGTGAGCAGCGAATCTCTGTCTCCTATACCAGATCTTGATCTTTCGCTGACTGAATACGCCATGGCGATCTTCATTCAGAGCCTTCTCAGATGGAGAGATTGGAAAGAATACAGAACTAGGCTATGCTCATCATGCTTGGGTGCATACAAGATGCAAGTATGCAGGGCGCTGCGATCCCTCCTTGATTTCCCAGTCATGGGAGACAGAACAAGGATGTGCTGAGCACGCGGAGAACTGTGAGGGAAGATTGCGATTCCTTCTCCTTGACAGCATGTAGCCTGACTATAGGGGGACACGACAGCGCCTAAAGCAATAGCCTTTCTGGAAACACCAATACGGTCACCATCATCCAGTGGATCAAAAGCTTCATACTACCTATGGAACACCTATCTGCCCCTGATACTGTTCACTAATTCCCATTTGCAGCCATACATCTTGGCAAAGAAATATGTTAGAACATGAACTGAAAATAGTACTTGAGATCAACAATTATGCAGTGTCAGGGTTATTCACGCCAGTCAGCAAGACACCAGTAGAAGAAATGTTAACAGACTAATAAACAAGTTGCTAGTCATGTTCGTATGTATACCGCTCACAGTGTTTTTGCTTCGTCTTCAGCGAACGTTTGCTACGCGTCCATTCCGGCATGTGTTGCTTTTCATGGGACTCCTAGAGAATATCGAAGTCTCTCATGTGTGCCAGATTTCCGCTCTCTGTCTAGCCAGATCAGGGCAGTCTAGTAGGATATGATCTCTGGTTAGCTTTGGCCTTCTAGGTCTGTCAATCACAGTCAGTGTGATCAATTCCGTGATGTGCTCTGAGTCTACAATGTCCCGTTTTAAGTATGAAGATTCTGGTCGGCGCGTTTCTGCTAAATTTTATTACTGTGTCGTGTTCTGGTCTGTAGTTTTCGTTTTCTGTTCCCCAATGCGTTATCATAAATTGCTTTAGTGGTGTTTTACCAGTACCCGTGCGGTAGATTTTCTCAGTATGATGCATATCTTCGAAATGTCACCCCTTAGATGTTTTTTTTTTTCTTTAAAAATTCCGCTCCCTTATGAAGCTTCCTTACGCCGCCGTCTCACGCGGCCGCCTCTCTGTATCATAGCACGGCATGGCCATAGTTTTTACCTCCCTAAAACTCCGGGATGGATAGGGCTGCTCAAAGATTCGGTGTTATGTTTGAGTACACCGTGGGTATGCAAAGTATTAGAACAATCACACTGTATAGGCCTGAGTGCGCTGAGGAATAGGTGGAAAGTCTTTCCATCATACAGCGAACGACGAAAGGTGATTTCGAATCTTTACCCGACCGCGCTCAGTGCAATTGTCAAAGTAACGTTCTAACGCGACACCAACGGCCGCTTGGAATATAGTTTGTCAAGATTCTGTAATACCTTCAGATAGTAATACCGATCGTTAGACATTTGTGACTCGTAACGGGCCCGCTAGTAAATCACTCTCTATTTGAGCTTGTGAGTCTTAAAATAGGAACATGTCTTTGCTACAGTGTTGAAGGAAAGAGCAACTAGACTGGGTTTCATAGCACTACATCGTAATGGTATGACCTAGTGAACGTGAGTTCCTGAACAGTTAACACTTACATGCTTGTCTATTTCTTGTGATTACCTGCCTATATGTTTTAAGACAAGTGACACTGAAGATAACCAAGCTATTGAAAGAAAACTAAACCTTAAATATACTTTCTGTGAAGCACAATTGATACAAGATAGAAACTAACTGGAAGTCAAGTTGCAGGGACAATGTTTGTGTTCTTCAATTCATTCTCATGTCTTTACAGAGCTCTGTGCTGTCCGAGATGTCCTGAGAGTCTGCTGCAGCAGAAGTTGACTTGAAGAAGATGATAGTCGCCATCATGGCATGACCAATGACACGCACATCACGAAGAAAGATTCTCACGTCTCAGAAAGCATAGACACACCATTATTCACTGAATCTACCATAAAGCTAACACTGGTTATAATACTATTAAAGTTAAAGTTAGTTGTATGCCCTTTGCAGGACGTTTGCAGTCAACACCAGCATTGTTGCTGTTGTTGATGTCTGGGCAAGTTTACACTCAGTAGTTTGCCATTGGTTTCTGACCGACAGGCACCCATACCATTTCATAAAAATCAGCACAACGCGGTCTGCTGCCAAATCGAGCACAGTTGTGTTTCGAACGCGGGTATGTGGGATCACGAAGAGCGTCCGTAACCCCTTCAGTCACCGGCGACCGGTACTACTATTACAATACATAAATATCACTTGTATTTTCTATGCGTTATAACTGTAACGTTTATAAGACTTATAATTATATTACACAGTCAACATTTGTTAAAAACTATTTTAGTTTCTGAACATTTTCACTGTCCGATATGATATTTGTTGACTAGGTTAGTCTTCAACAATTAAAACTCAGCTGGACGGCCATCAATAGAAAATTGCACTTTTCATGCACCACTGAATAAGCTTTTTTTTTTTTTAGTAAAAGAACTATCTGGTTTATCTAAGCATCTTCCAGCGACCTACATGCAAGGAGTGTCAAAGTCCTAACAGGTGAAGCAGGTGAAGTCATGATCTCTGTTGACTTGCTGGCCAAACGATGGTGTCCAAGTGTCAGTGGGTGATTCTATCAGCTTCAATACTTCAAGTATTCTAGACTATCTATCAGCTTCAATATGTCAGGTCTTCTAGGCAATCTATCAACTTCAATTCTTCAGGTCTTATAGGTGATCTATCAACTTCAATGCTTTAGGTCTTCTAGGCGTATGCTGTCTCTGTAAATGTCTCTCCATTTATATAAGCGCAGGTTGAAATAAATAATTGTCCAACAATACCAAGTTTCGGGAGCTAAATATTGCCCAAATTGTACTACTGTTTTTTTTTTAAATGGTACCAAATGCCAGAAACTTTCGTCTTTCCATTACAATTGATGTTGTCAGGGAGTGAGCACTCTGTGAGGTTTTCCCAGTCACCAGTCCCGTCTTTGGTACTTCTCCACCATAATATAGTTCACAGTTCCAATGTCTGCAAAATCATGAATGACTTGCAGACAAGGAAATCACAGTTCCCGAAGCCTTTCATCTTGTTCACTCGACCGTGATCTTCTAAAAGACCAATAGGGTATTCATACTTTAAAATAGCACTGAAATCTAAATATGTGGGGCTGTTCCGTGTGGTTGCATTGTCAATTGGAAATACTCTTGTTAATGAATACACATTTCATTTTCATTTTCTAATTCCAAATTCAACCTCCTCCACTTGCATAAAATTAAAGTTCCAGACAATCAATGCAAAAAAGAGATTTAGCAAGGAACTGTAGTAACGAACACTTGCTTACTTCCCGTGAATTCATTCAATTGCATGCGTTCTTTAAGTGTTCTGGTGAGGTACAATGTGAAACCATTTACCCGATGTACGGAGTTAGCCAGCGTAGGACAGGCTTTGCTGTGATGATAAGCATATTGAATAAGTACAAGAAAAAGACTCTTTTGCACGCCTTGAGTCATATTAGGTAAATGGTGCTAGCCCCATATTTTTATAGACCAATCGACACTCGATCGGTGATGTGGTCAAAATAATTTTAGGCTGAGTCGAAAAGAGAACCCAGATCAACTTTTTTTAAAGTCCATCTTGATGGGGATTCAATTTACGACCATAAGCCAGCAGTCATGCGTGCTGGCTACTGCGCCACCGCGGTTCTCATTCAGATTGTATACAGACCTTATTTCTGATGATCTTACGTAGCACAACACACCTGATAGCGGCTTCATTCATTCATTCATTCATTCATTCATTCATTCATTCATTCATTCATTCAGTCATTCATTCATTCATTCAGTCATTCATTCATTCATTCATTCATTCATTCATTCAGTAGCATGTCCTTTGCAGAACCTCGCTCCCATATCAACCTTACGGAAAACTTCTCGACCATAAGAAATATGCCTCGCATCCGATACTATCTGATTTGCCTGGCAAGGGGGTCTCACCACCAGATCTCTTTCTTATTATGTTTTCTTCCATGGTTGTTAGGGTTTCTTGGCAAGTTTTGCAGATGGTAGTTTGCCGTTGCCTTCCTTCTGAGCAGTGACTGTACTAGTCGGTGGCCATAGCCATTGTCTCTACTGATGAGATCATCAGCCTATCGCCGCAGAATGCAAGACCATAACCAACAACAATCTGTCGGCTGCTCTCACACTCCATCCACCACCAGCTTCCATGGCTTCACGTAACCCTGATTTGTGTGTGTGGCGGGGGAGGGGTGTGTGTTCTAAACGGGTACTCCACCTTGCCCAAGCGTGTCCTGTAGACTAACGGCGTCAGTTTACGGGATAAATTACAATATCTAGGCTAAATATTTGATCGTAGTCTGTTATACAGATTTCAAGTAGAGCAGACTATTATTAAATGCACATCTGGTCCAGCAACACCAAAGACTATGGTGGTTATGTGCTCTGCTATCTGGCGTAGGCGTTCATGTCTCTCCACAGATCTCGCTCCTTGTGTGCTGGATCAACTCTGCTGATGACAGTCCACCATGCCACGTCTCAGCCCATTCAGCATCATTTCTCTCGGTCTACCTCTGCTTCTTCTCCCACTAATCTTTCCAGTCGCACGATGTTTTTTTTTCAACGCCTCTATTCTCATCACATGTCCAAAGAAGGTTTGTCTCGTTCTGATAACTATATATACTGTTTTACTTTCAGAAACCTCTTCCAGGCAATGGATGTTAATTACTCTGGCAGTCCAAGCTATTGGCAACATTCGTCTCAGGAACCACATCTTTATTGCTCCCAAACTCTTCCTAAATTGTTCATCTACGTTTCATGGTTCACTGCCATACAGCAAAACAGGTACTATATACCATTTCAGTACTCTCTTTCTGATATTCAATGATAGTGACCTACTTCGTAAATAACTTTTCATTTCCTGAAATGCAGCTTTTCCTTGACAAATGCTGTCATGAATCTTCTATCTGATGTTATGATTTTCCCCAATAATTAAATGTATTAGTTTGGTTAGAAATTTTCCCTTCTATTGATTTATCGCATGTTGGTGTTATTGTTTTCTTTGATATAACCTTCTGTTTTCTTGATATCGGTAGAAAATATAATTAAACAGCTTCAGGAGACTATGTGCAGTCGGTAGAATATGAAAGTCCAACATCGGCACCTGCTAAATTGCGGCCATAAAATTAAAAAATCAAAGGCTGTAAAGTACTGTATTAGACGAACAATTACTCAAATACGCCGAGGCCACAACAAAAAGATCTCTAAAACCTTGGTATGTAGACAGAAAGACACCAATGTGGCCGAGGCTCCAGCTATAAGGTCTCTAAAACCTTGGTATGCAGACAGAATGACACCACAGAGGCCGAGGCTACAGCAACAAGGTCTCTAAAACCTTGATATGAAAACAGAAAAACACCAAAGTGGCCGAGGCTACAGCGACAAGGTCTCTAAAACCTTGGTATGCAGACAGAAAGACTCCAAAGGAGCCGAGGCTACAGCGACAAGGTCTCTAAAACCTTGGTATGTAGACAGAAAAACACCAAAGTGACCGAGGCTACAGCGACAAGGTCTCTAAAACCTTGGTATGTAGACAGAAAAACACCAAAGTGGCCGAGGCTACAGCTATAAGGTCTCTAAAACCTTGGTATGTAGACAGAAAAACACCAAAGTGGCCGAGGGACAGCGACAAATTCTCTAAAACCTTGGTATGCAGACAGAAAGACACCAAAGTGGCCGAGGCTACAGCGATAAGGTCTCTAAACACTTGGTGTGCAGACAGAAAGACACCAAAATGACTCTGTGATCACTGAGGAGATAACGAATGCTTCACATTTGAACAGTATCAATGACTATAGGTTATCTTTTTCAGCCCAAATGTGATTCACCCATTCACTTCATAGTGGGCGCGTCAGTAAAGTCGATAGGAAACTGCGCTGATAATGTCACGAATGTCACGAAAAGACACAGATTTTGGTCGTCACTAGGAAGAACGAAGTACCACAATGTAATATACAAGTAAATGATAATATTCTTCAACAAGCAAATCGGTACAATTATCTCGGAACAGTCATGACATCTGATGGGAGATGCCTTGTAGAGATTAGAACAAGGATCGCCATGGCGAAAGTAGCCTTTAGCAAGATGAAAAACATACTGACCAATAAAAAGATGTCAACTGAAACGAGAAAAAGAGTGTTGAGGTGCTACATAGAGCCTGTTCTTTTGCATGGATGTGAAACTTGGACAATGAGCAGTCAAGCTGAAAAACATCTCATGACTGCAGAAATGTGGTTTCTGAAGAAAATGCAAAGAATGCCATGGACAGACAGAAAAACCAATGACCAAGTACTACAGGAGACACATGAAAATCGTAAACTGATTAGAGAAATTAGACGTAGACAGTCAAAAATGTTTGGACATGTTATGAGAAGAAATGGATTGGAGAACTTAGTGACATCTGGCAAGATCGAAGGGAACAGACCAAGATGAAGACCGAGAGGAAAATATCTGGATGGCTTGGCCACATGGCATGGACGAGACAGGAACACTGAACTGATCAACGATTCTGGTGATCGAGTGAAATGGCGAGTCATGACAGCCCACGCTTTCCAGCATGGCACATGAATGAATGAATACATTATGCAACCTATTGGATGTGGTTTCTATGTTTAAATTCATTAATAGAATACTTTGTTTCATATCTCTAATTATTTTGTTTATCTTATAATCTTTTTGGTTATTTTTGCCTTATTTTCTTTTGTCCATCAAATGTAAGATACTCGTATCTTCGGTCACCCATATTTTGTGAGTTTTTAGTCTTCTCTTCAGCAATATGTCTTTAGTTGTTTGATTATTGGAGTCCTTAGGTGTCCCTTAGCATTTCTCATTGTTCCTTGTTTTTCTTTTTTTTCTTTTTTGTTCGCTCACTTAAACTCAAGCTTCGTCCTTACACACTGTTTAAAGTAGTAATCGACTGAATTTTGCGTGTGGATTGTTCCTTGTATTTTAGTTATTGCATTGTATCTGTGTTTGATAATCCATCCGTATCTTTCGTGAGTTTCTTTATCTGCTTTTAGAATATCTTTATTGAGTCTTAACCTCTTTGTTTTGTCCTCTCTTCAATCTTACTTGTATTTGTCGGCATACTGCCACATTTGGTGGCATTTGTCACCAGTTCTGTGTTGGTTTATCAGTCTTCTTTGGCTTCCTGCGTAGTGTTCTTGTTTGGCCACCCCTCTTTTAATTTGCTGTTCTCGCAGTCTGGCCATGGTTGTAGATTCACAGTCATCACTTGGTTCTCGCAAAAGTCTTACTTCTCGTAGAGCATTCAGAATGTCAGCTTGGTCCGCCCTCCACAGTAGCGTTACCTGCGAGCTTGTCAGCCCGCTCATTCCCTTGTACTCCCGCATGCCCTGGCACGAAGATGAAACTAATCTTTGCCAGCCGAGACCGCTCCAGAGACAGCAACCATTCTCTTCGGATCCCCCCCCCCCCATCTCTATCCTCTTGAGCATGTTCATTGAGTCGCTAAGGAAACATGCCCTAGTGAATGTCTGTGTCTCGAGCCATGTTATTGCTTTACTTACTGCCATGACTTCCATAGTCAGGCTACTTGTGGTCTCAGCAAAAGCACCAGAGTCCTCCTTCACAATTCTCCCGCCGGTCTGAGCCGTAAAGGCCCATGAGCTTGTCACATGTCGGACGACCGACCCATCTGTGTAAATGACAGCATCACCGTCTAGCGAATTCTCGAAAATCAACGCTTGTACTTCCGCCTCCACAGCTGCCGGGTTTTCTTGTTTGCATTTTCTGTCTAGTTGGATGCAAACTGAAAAAGATGTGCAGAAATCTGTTGGCACTTGTACCCATTCCTCGCCAGGTTCTAAGTCCTCAAGTGAACACACCTGTTGAAGAATGTCTTCGGCTTGACCCATCCACGACCGTCCTCTTTTTAACCTGCTGCCCTTCACCTTCATAATTTCACTATGCAGTGGATGTTGTGTGTTTGCGTTAACTCTGAGGTAGGCGCGAGCTCTGCAGACTTGTATTCTGTCTTCAATGGTTGGAAAATCAAGAAGGTAGCGCATCGCCCTGCATGCTGTATCTCTTGTACATCCAAGAATAATGCGCATAGCTTCATTCTGTATCCTTTCCATCCTTTCTATCTGCTTACGGCTGAGAGTCAGGATTGCCATCGCATACTCAAAAACAGACATGACCAGCCCTTCGTATAGAAGACATAGATGGCGCTGCTCACAGTTTGCTGCCGCCATCACCCGCATCGCAGCCAACCCCCGCTTGGCCTTTGTTATCACCTGGTCTATGTGCTCATTATAAGCAAGGCTTCGATCAAACCGTATCCCCAGGTAATTCATTGCCTGCGTTCTTTCCACCGTCTCTGAACACAGATTTACAGTTGGTGTTGGAGTGTTGACAATATGATTATTCAACGAGAACCAAGTCACTGTTGCCTTTGTTGGGTTGACCATTGCCCCAGCCTCAACACACCAAGTACTTATGCGATTGAGTTCGGTTTGTAGTTCCACAGCAACCTGATCTCTATCCTTACCCTGGCGATACACTAAAACATCGTCGGCATATGACAATGTCCTACCAGGTCCAGTGATCTGCTCACTGGTGATTCTCACAGTGTAGGCGTTGAACAGTACCGGAGATAATGGTGATCCCTGTGGAAGGCCAGGATATATTGTTGTTGGTTCCGACGTCCAACTGCCACATCTAAAAACTGCTTTCTTTGGAAGAGGGCTGCAGCGATCCAACTAAGGATGAATGGACTTATTTTGAGTTCAAGAAGCTGAAGCATTAAAAAATCCAATGGTACTCTGTTGTACGCGTCCTCAAGATCAATCGCTGCAGCAAAGGTTTCAATGCCTGAGTGGAAACCTTCATAGACATCATGGGCAAAAACTGCTGCATTGGTCCAGGTTTCTCTTTTTGGACGGTACCCACCCAGGGTAGGTGGGAAAACACCTTGCCTCTCTAGCTGGCTTGATATTTTCCTGGCAATTAACTTCTCCAGCAGCTTGCCTATTGTATTTTGCATGGTCATAACTCGATATCCCTGAATTTTTGTGGGGTCTTTGCCAGGCTTCAGCAAGGGAATCAGATAGCTGTGTAACCACTCCTCCTTGATGGTAGCACTCCCTATACTGTTGTTGTACATGTCTGCTAGTTCCTCTAGCTCGTTGTCGGTACACCTATTGATGTCGTTGTATCTTATGCCATCTGGCCCTGGAGCGCTGTTTTTTGATCGTCGAAGCACAGCCTTGATTTCTTTCACTGTCACTGTGTCTTCATCCGAAGTGTTCTGGGCCTTGCACTTGTCTGACGTGACCTTCTTGGCAAGATTTTGGCCTCATGTCTGTCTGGTTGCTCTGCTCTAGATAGCGTTCAAAGAGGGCTTTGCCCTTGTCCTCGTCAGTCCTCTGCCAGATGAGGTCAGCACCTTGGAAGTCAGAAATGCTCTTATTCTTGACTACCCCGCTCATGCTTTTATGTAGTCGCCAGAACAATTTCAGTGACTTGTCTGTGCTTACTCTTTGACACACCTCTGCCCATTTTTCACTTTTAACCACCTTGACCAGTTTTTTGAAATAGCTTACTTTTGTGTGCATCTCTCTTTCTAAGTGCATGCAGGGACTGGGATGGCCAGCTCTGTTCTTCTTGGCATTTTGCCATCTCCTTACAGCACCACGTTTATCCAACCACGCCTTCTCCACCTCAAGATTCCACCACGGTGGCTGCTCCCAGCTTTTTTTCCTGCCCTGAAGCTTTCTGCGCTTGTCACGTCTTATTTTACTCACCACATCTTGCCCTGTACTGTCATACTGGAAAGTCTTGACCGTTAACTTGTGCTGAATGATTCTGCCTTTCTCCACCAATATGCTGCAAGGGTGGTGGTCGCTGCCGTGGTGTCCTGGGACACTCCATCTACACACTGTAGTGAGTGAAGGAGAAATCAGCGCCAGATCAATAGCACTGTCCTCATCCCCTGGACGGCTTGCTGTCCTGGTGACACAGCCACTGTTGATACAAACCAGGTCAATGGTTTCAAGTGCAGTCTCGAGCTCCTCCCCTTGTGTGTTGGAGGAAATGTTTCCCCATGATCTGCCTTTAGCGTTGAAATCACCACAGAAAATAACATTTCTCTCTTGACCTAATATGTCACTTAAGCACTGCCACTTCTGGGAATCCATACTCGCGTTTCGGGCATAAACATTAACCAGCACGAATGGTAGACTGGATTGAACTCTTACCGCCTGTATTTGTATATCGTCACTGTCCCAACTGGACATGTCTAGCTCTGACGCCACCATGCTGTCGCGAATGAGAATCGCCATTCCCAGATGTCGTCTGTTGTAGAAACATTTGAAGCCGGCAATTCGGAGTAGCTGATCACCCAGTCTTGTCTCCTGGAGCGCTACAGTGTCATTCCTGTAAACCAGATTTTCTAAAATAGGACCCCGTTGTTTTACTATCTTATTGTTCAACTATTAAATCTCTGTAGTAACTGACAACGGCTTGGGTATTTTAACATTATCTGGTTCACAGTGTGAACAACCCCCAGGAATGCTAACCTGTTTAAAAAACGCACACTAAGGTCGGATGTGTTGTCTTAAGGGTTTTGGCCTAAGGGTGCCTTACGAGACACGCCGTAATTACGTCTGAAAAAACAGCCCGGATGAAAGCAGAAGAAGAAGAAGAAGAAGAAGAAGAAGAAGAAGAAGAAGAAGAAGAAGAAGAAGAAGAAGAGTGTGAACAATTGGAACGGATCCAGAATTGTCATGACTTGCACGCGAGATACTCTCATCACAACGATAAAATGCATACTTGGGCGTGCATTTGCATTTGCACAGGTAAAAGCTACATGCTAGTCACCAAAGTTGACAGACAATCATTGCACGGACAGACAATCATTGCACGATAAGGTGAATTGCTGCTTGCTTGCGTTCGCTGGCTGTGAACTCCAGCGTGAAGTCCTATAAGTCGGATGGTGGCATCCTGTTGTCCAACATCTGTGTGATGTCATACAGGACCTGAGGTTTGCGTGGATATCCGTTGTCCCAAGTCTGGCTTATTGGTGTGCAGACTGGTGGTTCCTCGCTATGCAGGCAGATACTCTCCGACTTCGGAGGAGTAAGGTGAATGATCTCAATGGAAGCCAAATAAAGACAGGAAGGTCATGGCTGGTGCACTCAGAAGATATCATGAGATACGTTACCTCTGCCAAGCAGATATATAGGGCAGAGAGAATACATTGGTGTCATCGGCTGGCAGAACTAGAGATCAAAAAGTTGAGAGATGGAAATTCCGAAAGAGATGGCTCGATATTATACACCATTGAACCTGAACATCGCAGAGTCGAATCTGACTTTGGATTCTCAGCTAGAGGCAAGAGGAATGCCGTTGCTCTCAGCTAAAGGCAAGAGGAATGCCGTTGCTCTCAGCTAGAGGCAGGAGAAATGCCGTTGCTCTCAGCTAGAGGCAGGAGGAATGCCGTTGCTCTCAGCTAGAGGCAGGAGAAATGCCGTTGCTCTCAGCTAGAGGCAGGAGAAATGCCGTTGTTCTCAGCTAGAGGCAGGAGAAATGGAGTTGCTCTCAGCTAGAGGCAGGAGAAATGCCGTTGCTCTCAGCTAGAGGCAGGAGAAATGCCGTTGCTCTCAGCTAGAGGCAGGAGAAATGCCGTTGCTCTCAGCTAGAGGCAGGAGAAATGCCGTTGCTCTCAGCAAGAGGCAGGAGAAATGCCGTTGCTCTCAGCTAGAGGCAGGAGAAATGCCGTTGCTCTCAGCTAGAGGCAGGAGAAATGCCGTTGCCGAACAGAATGGAATCTAGATCCACAACCACAGGATGAAGAGAGAGGTGACTACGCAGCAGCTTTGGGTGGTTAGTGGGTACTGGAGTGACCAGGGCAATCACAGTGTCTAATTTACGGTAAGTATTTCGTGAAATCCAAATTGGAAGGATGTGGAATGCGTGCTTACCAAGCTAAGACACTTTTCTCATACAAAGACTAACATTGATTTACTATCCGGGTGGTGCTGAAGAGCGAGATAAGTAGCATGCGGTCCTAATTGCTTCAAACTGGTCAGTACTTGGAACATTTACGTGGACAAGGCAGACATTATCAAGACTATCAATGAAGGACTGCTAGAAGGAGATACAATAACAGACGAAACGGCATAGTGAAGGATGCTTGAATTTGGATTTAAGTTTAGTTTTAGCAAGTAATGACGAAAGGGGCGAAAAATCAGACATATTCAGTCAGCTTTTGGCTGGAACTATCGGCGTCTACATCTCACAGCATTTGCCGAAGGCAACTTCACATCTTTGGGTTTGCCCGGAGTGCTACAAGTTCATTATTGAAAACCAAGAAGCGAATTTTTCCGATTCATCAATTTTCCGACGTTAAACACAGAAACCATAAACAAAATATTGCACGATTTCTTGCCCGGCATATTTCGCTGCATCTCGTCAGGTGTATATTGCAGAGTTATATATCATATAGAGTGAATAAACATTTAATAAGTTTGAATGAAATACTCAATACATAGTCACTTATATTATTCGAATGTGGAGTATGTTATCCCCCACGGCCAATCTAAGATTCAACAGGAAATCCAGACAACATTGCAGTTGTAGACAAATTTCAAGTGAACGAATGAAAAAGAGGAAGAACAGGAAGTTCTTCTGTTTGCATAGCAAAGGCTGGGTTCGAATAATCGATAATGCTTCGATATATTTGAGCAATCTATGTATTTAGTATTTCAGCCAAAGTATTATTCGTTTATTCACTTAATATAATATATATTGCACAAGTAGAGATGCAGCGAAATATGCCAGAATCGTGCAATATTTTGTTTATGGCTTGTGTCTTTAAATTCGAACTGCTATGATACCCTCGGCTATCTTTCAACAGCTGCTACATAGCGGTCTCCTGGGAGAATTGGTCTCGCGTCTATTTGTGCTCTGAAAGTCATGGGTTCATTTTCGGGCTGCCTCGATCAGATTACAAGTGCAGTTTGTTTTTTTTGTCTGGACTCCATTGGTGTCATCGTTGAAGCAACAGAGTTCGCGCTTTGCACGATGCTCTCGGCAGGCTGCTTGCCATTTTGCAGAGAGAGAGAGAGAGAGAGAGAGAGAGAGAGAGAGAGAGAGAGAGAGAGAGAGAGAGAGAGAGAGAGAGAGAGAGAGAGAGAGAGGCCTAGCAGGATGGAGTAAAACTCGGTCCAATTATGTCAAACCCCTCGCCTGTAACCCTTTAATCTGGTCTTAAACAGAATGTGCATGAGTGTAATAATAAGTGACACGACTCCTAGTTAAGTATGCGTTGGTGGGGAAAATGGAGGGGAAGAGTGAGAAAAGACGACATCGCTACATGTGGGCAGGCATCAAGTGATAGTATAGGTTGTAAACATCCTGAAGAGTGCATCGGGAAGACAGTGGGTATTGGAGAAATCATTACATGTGAACTCCAGTGCGTGTATGTTCCACCAATCAAGGCGACGATGGTGATGACAAAGCCAGCAATGGATGTGGTTTTGAAGAAACTAGAACCGTTTTATTCTTCATTCAAAAGAAGCAAATATAATACCCTATTAATCGAATAAAACTTCCACTGGTGCATACAAGAATACTTTTTTTTCCCTTCTGAAATTTGACAGTGTCGCCTCCATAAAGTATGGTTCTATTCAGTCTTGTTCACAGTTCAATGGACTGACATCGCAAGTGGTATCAAGCGCATTCATACCTAGTGATTTTCCCGGAGAAACTTCAAACAAACCGACCACCGTGTACATGTGTGGGTGTCACTCTCTCCGGCAGGACGAAACTAGAAGCATTTCATTTTGTTCATGAATTAAAGAGAAAGTCGCTGACGAACAGATATGCAAATTACCTGTTTGGAAAACGAGATTCACATTATTTGTTTTCCGTTTACTTTTATTATTATTTTCTTGTTGTTTGCTTTACAATAAATTGCAGTTCTGAAAGTACCATTATGAATGTGAACACACACTTTAATACTCTGACAGCGGTATGCTTGTGATCATTTCTTTCCACGTCATAGTTATTATTCATTCATCATGTGCCACGCCGATTAGCGTTGGTGGTCACGTTTCGCCATCTCACTGGATCACGAGAGTCGTGGATCAGCACAGTGTTCTTGTCTCGACCATACCACGTGGCCAAACCATACAGGTATTTACTTTTCTGCCATCCAGTTTTTCTCTTCCCCTCAATCATGCCAGTTGTCACCAAGTTCTCCAGTTTATTTCTTCTCACAATGTGGCTAAAAATTGTGACTGTCTACGTCTAATTTCTCTAATCAGTTTACGGTTTTCATTTGTGTCTTGTAGGACTTGGTCATTGGTTTTTCTGTCTGTCCGTGATAGTCTTTGCATTTTCCTCAGAAACCACATTTTCACAGCCATCGGATGTTTTTCAGCTTGTCTGCTCAGTGTCCACTCTTCACATCCACACAAAAGTACATTTTCTAAGTAGTACCTCAACACTATTTTTCTCGTTGCTAATGACATCTTTTTATTGGTCAGTATGTATTCCACCTTGCAAAAGGTTACCTTCGCCATGGCTGGCGATGTTTGTCCTAATTTTTTCAAGGCATCTCCAGTCAGCTGTTATGACTGTTCCGAGATAATTGTACCGATTCCCCCCCCCCCCACCGATGTGTCTCCACCTTGTCACGGGGGGGGGGGGGGGGGGTCTTGCGTGTCCCAATGACCCCAAGAGCTAAGCCGACGGAAGCACAACTATGTGTCGGACAGGACTTGGGTTAGGGGCTAGACCAAGAGAGACACAACCTGCTGCTCCGCAGGTAGACCGAGGATAGCAGTCAAAAGTTCAAATCAGGCGCATGAAGGCAGAAATTCTTGGTCCTGACACTTACTCTAAGGCTATCAGCTGAGGGATACGGCTGAATGCCTCTAAGCTATAAACCCTCGGATGTGAGAGCCGGGCCGATACTCACCTACTGCAAAATGGAGGTGAGATGCTGAGCACGCTACATGCTTAGTTTAGATACCTGTTCGAAGGCTCTCATTTGGGGGATATGATGGATCCCCGGATGAGAGGGCTTAGCCGTCACTCGCTCTCTAATGCATGGAGGTAGTGTGCTGAGCCGGCAGCACATGTAGCCTACCTCGTGAGCGATACTAAAGGTGGCAAAGCGGTTCAGTCGCACGAAGTGGTTACGATGAAAGTCTGTATCTACACTCATAGAGTGAGCGTAGTCAAAGGTGGAAAAATGTCTTTAAACCACGAAATGGAAAGCTTGGCTAGCGAATCCATCACGTGGAAGTCCGAAGCAAAAGCTTGATGAGTGGATGTCGTCCGCAGACTGTCCGTCCCTGGTTTGTGTGGGGAGCGACCAGTGGCAAAACAAAATGCCCAATACATGGAAGTGAGGAATTAAAGCAGCCACGAGCAAGATGTGGCGATTCCTCGGGTGAGCCCAGTCTCAGAGCACTATGTGCCGGGTCTGCAATTATGGAAGCCTCCTTGGATAGCGGGGGATGCCAATGGTCTGCCCCTGCCTTCCCTTGAGGGCTGACCGTGATGTCTTTGACCGTTCTACCTTGACCAGCTGAGATGTGAGCGACACCACAAATAATATCTCATGGAACCTCCAAGACGGTTAACCTGATCAAAAACGCCCGCCGAAGTCGGATGTGCAGGCCTAAGGGTGGCAAATTAAAACTGGCACAACGCAAAAACGTCCGAGTGAAGTGTCTTACGTGCCCGGAAGAGCTCTGACTATCTAGTTTTCCGAATGTCCTTGTGACCGGAACAGCTCTGACTATCTAGTTTTCCGAATGTCTTTGTGTCCGGAACAGCTATGACTAGCTAGTTTTCCGAATGTCTAATTTGGCCCGGAACAGCTCTGACTACATATGTCTTCCGAGCACAACGAACAGCACATGTCCGAATCGAAAGCTCGCTGAGTGAATACTGTCTGCAGACCGGCCGGATTTGTGCGGGGAGCGGCCCGTAGCGAACGAAATGCTCAATATATTGAAGTGGGGAATTCAAGTAGCCATGAACAGGACGTGACGATTCCCTCGGTGAGCCCAGCACCAGAGCACTATGTGTCGGCGCTGTAACTATGGAAGCCGCCCTGGATGGCGGAAAATGCCATGGACTGTCCATGCCTTCTCTTGAGGGCTGATCGTGAAGTATCCGACCATTCTAACTTGACCAGCTGGGATGTGGACGGCACCAAAAAAGTCAGAGTCCTCCAGGAATGCTAACCTGATCAAAAATGCAAGCAAAAGTCGGATGTGTTGGCCTAAGGGTCTAGGACCAAGGGTCTATGACCAAGGGGCATAACAATACACCGCAATTACACCTGAAAATACACTCCGAGTGAACGCAGAAGAAGAAGAAGAAGAAGAAGAAGAAGAAGAAGAAGAAGAAGAAGAAGAAGAAGAAGAAGAAGAAGAAGAAGAAGAAGAAGAAGAAGAAGAAGAAGAGATTCACTTGTTTGAGTATATTCCCATTTACTTGTTTATTACATTGTGGTGTATACTTCTTCTATAATCTGTGATTCTTACAATTTAATTCTAACCCTAGTTCACTGTGTACAACAACCACATTACTAAATGTTGCAGATCCTGCTCATTGTCTTCACTCAATATTGTATCATCCGCATATCTAATGTTATTGATGACATGTCCACCAATGATGATTTCTTTAATATCTTCTACATTTCTGAAAATATTTTCTCTGCACAAAGAAAAAAGATCTGGAGACATTACACACCGCTGTCTCACACCTCTCTTAATAGGCTGATATTGACCTACTTCATTATCAGTCTGTATGGCAGCTTGTTGTTTCTAGTATATGTTTTTTACAAGTCTAAGGACTTTTCCATCAATTTCAAGATCTGCAAGAATCTTCATCTTGTTGACATTGTCTTACTTTATCGAAAGCCTTTGTGTAACCAATAAAGCAAAGATGTAGGTCTTTGATTTCTTCTATAGAACGTTAAATTAATGTTCTCAGCATATATACAGCATTTACTGCACCCTTGCCTTCTACAAACCCAGATTGTTCTTCTATTCCGGGTTGTATTTTCTTTCTAACTCTTTTTATGATAATTCTGAGCAAAATCATCGTGCTGTGACTTATTATACTAATTGTTCGATGTTGATTACATTCCAAGTCTCCTGATTTCTTTGGAATTGCAATAAATATAAAATTACATAATTCAGGAGCTATCTCTCCAGTATCATATATTGTGTTCAGCAGTCTAGTGACTTGGTCTATTCCATATTCTTCTAAGGCACATATGTCAAACTCAAGGCCCGCGGGCCACATCAGGCCCGGCGCACAATCATATCAGGCCCGAGAGGTCTCAAAAGACATACACATATATTCGGCACGAGAGTGAATTTTAGGCAAAAATAGTTTTTAATGGCCACGATATAAAGTCCAAATGGGAGTCTCTGTGGCGAAGTGGTCAAGCCGTTTGACTCGTGCTCCGAAGGTTGTGGGTTCGATTCCGGGCCGCGCCCTTCGGTTTACAAGTTAAATGTTTCGGAGACTCCTGTGGGTCGTCGCTAAAAGCTACGGAGTTCGTGCTTTGTGAGACGCTTTCCGCGCTGCGGAAAGAGACCGAAATATATGGGATAAAACTAGGTGCAATGAAGTCGACCCTGTCAACTTTTAAGCGACTTTTTAAAGTGCAAATAAAACTCGCTAATTAGCAGCCTTGCCGAATGACAGGCTGTCTGAGAGCTTTCTCGCTTCGATCAGAATAAGTGAAAATAAAAGTTGTGTAGTGAGTGGATGTTCGTCTTTATAGCCACCTAGCAATGTTCAGTTGCTCGTTTTGGATTGGCGCATGAGAAATGAAAGTAGTGTAGTGCCCAGATATTACATCATCTTTTCCCGCTATGTCTAACCTGATATCAATCAAGCGCCTGTCGGTAGACGCACAATCTTTTTAAAATCAAAGCTAGCCTTTAAAATGACCAAAAGAAAAGTTGATTCTGAAAACAGAGTCTTTCAAAGTCACGAGGAGGCTGAATATATGTTTATTGATATTGGCGGTAAACCTGTGTCTAATTTGTGGAGATAATGTGGCTGTGATCAAAGAATATAATCTGAGACGGCACTACAAGACTAAAAATCAATACAAATTAAACAGCCTGAATGCAGAGCAAAAGCTACAGAAGGTAGAAGAATTGAAGAGGCATCTAACATCACAGAAGATGTTTTTCACCAAAGCAAAATCACAAAAGGAAGCTGCTGTGAAAGCAATGTTTATTGTGGCGGAGGAGATCGCGAAATCAGGCCGATTATTTACAGAAGGAGAGTTTCTGAAGGCTGCATGATGAAAGTTTGTGACGTCTTGTGTTCAGACAAAACGCAGATGATTGCAAAGGTAAGCCTTAGCAGAAATACGGTTGTTGATCGGGTTTGCGAGATGGTCACTTATGGGAAAACACGGATGATCGAAAAAAAAAACAAAGACTTTGTTGCATTCTCTCTTGCTGTCGATGAAAGTAATGACATGACTGACACTGCACAGCTCGCCATCTTCATCCGTAGACTGGACTTTCAGTTTGAATGTTACAGAGGAAATATTGGACAAGAAATCAATACATGGGACAACGACAGGAAAAGACATTTTTGACAATGTATGTCAAAGTTTAACCAACATGAACTTGCCTTCGGACAAACTCGTTGGACTAACAGATGGGGCACCGGCGATGTGTGGCGAAAAAAGTGGACTAGTTGGAAGAATGCGGTTAAAGATGCAGGAGAACTGTACTGGTGAATTGATAGCATATCACTGCATCATACACCAAGGATCGCTGTGTGGTAAAGTCCTCAACATGGAAAATGTAATAAACACTGTAACACAAGCCGTCAACTTTATTAGAGCCAAAGGTGTAAATTACCGTCAATTTCAGTCTTTTGTGTGTGCAGGAAATAGAGTCGGCGTTCGGCGACAAGCTTTATCACACAGAGGTGCGGTAACAAAGTCGGGGACAAGTTCTCAGTAGATTTTTTCTTAGCTGATCGAGGAAATCTGTCAATTCATGGACAGTTAAAGAAAAGATTCCACAGCTTTTTGGGATAAACAGTGGAAATGTGAGCTGGTGTTTCTGTTTAATATAACCACTCATATCAATGGCTTGAACCTGCAGCTCCAGGGACGGCATCACTTTATCACTGCGGCTCGAACCTTGAGCATGCTTGGAAGCACATATCTGTGTGAGGAGATATTTTCTGCGATAAAGATTAACAAAACATCACACATGAGTCGTCTCACTGATGAACACTTGCAGTCCATCATGAGAATCTCAATGACACAGATCATTACTACCAACACAAACGAAGTTGTAGCCAAGAAAAGATGCCAAACATCTTACTCTGACAAACTGATATAAAAGTGATAATGTGTATACCAATGATTTTTTATTATTATTAAAACTTTTTTTTCTGTTTTAATTTATATTAATGTTTACAAAAGGTTTAATTTTCGGCTTATTGACTGTTTATCCTGTTCGGCTTGCAACCTTACGTGTGATTTGAGTTTTGACCCGTTTGAATTTGACACCCCTGTTCTAAGGCATTGATCATTTCTGTTGTGAGGTTGCCTGGACCTGGGTCTTGCCAGTTTACATATTGTTAAGAGCATTCTGAACTTCCATCTTCAAAATTGATGGCCCTCCATTATTATTCCGAATATCATACTGTTTGCCACTAACCTTCTGCTGGCTCGGTGTCTTAGGTTAGTTGACAGATTTGACTGGAACATCACGCATCACGCTGAACATAAGACAATACTGACGTCCTTGGTACTCTTCATTTATTATAAACAAATGTCACAGCAGAACATGATCACAAGTTCCCGGATATGTGGGAGGCATGTGATAACTCTTAATAAATATATATAGCTATCAATTTCTGCCGCATAAGATTAATTCATTTGAAGAGTTGACAGTCGTTTCAATACCGCTAATGTTCAATAGAATACACAGATGTCATTCTGACTAACTAAGGCCAACTTACACCTTGATCGTGGCTTCTGGAGTGCGGTGTCGCTGGGCTGCCGTTACTTCAGTGAAAGGTAACAAAACTCTGCGCTGGGCCATTGCTTGGCCGTATTAACTTTGTAACACATCTCTGCTTCTTGATGGAGAATCTATACACAATTGACTTTAATGATTCTTCACAGCTGAAACACGTTGATAATTCTTTCTAGCTGAAACATTTTGACCTCTGTCTTTGTCCAAATCTCTGACCTAACTGATTCGAACGATTAGAATGTTTGCCCCCGCGATCTTCGCTAATCCGATCACGTGATACGCAATATTTCTGAGTAGTTTCACTTCTTTCCAGTGATTAATCATCACTACCTCTTAAAGGTCTAGACTTTACTCGTTTTCCTAGTGCTTGCCCGTTAACTGTTGTTAACATAAATTACACTCGCTTTTTCTTTACTGCTCCGGTACTGTACCCATTCTATTTATACGCCGAGCTAGTACTGTAGACCGTGTGTTGCTACATGGCAGTGTGGCCCCCCCCCCCCCCGTTTTTGAAAATGGTGCAACCATTTTCATAGTCTTTTCGGTTTCTTCTTCCTGTGACATGTAGAAATATTGACAGTTCTTAGTCATTTCATAATACATTCTATATACACATATTCCTACATATATATTCTACACTTGTGATAATATGATGGTATGGTATTCAATTAAACACTACACAACATCAATGAAAAAGAATATTATTATTATTATTTATATTGGACACGCACTTCTATCTACACTCCTGTAGATGTCGTGTAGCCACAGCCTATGGGAGGGCTGGGCTAACAAAGCTATGGGTTTCCAAAGGTCTCGTGGCCTCCCCATACTAGTTCCTCATTTATCAAGACAATGCATCCCCAAACCTAGTCTAGGCCATTACACCCGAATGAGAGGTAGCGTAGTGTGATTAACATGTACCATTACCCTCTGTATTATTATTGGTGTTTGGTATGTGGGAATGGTCTCCATATTATGTATATGACTTTTCCTCTGCTGTATTTGTGAATTTGTCATTCCAGTTACCGTTTGACCTGTCTTTGCTTCATTTTTGATCGGTGAGGTCTGCTGCCCTTGTAGTTCTTTGCTTGTGTACTTGTGGGCTTACTTGGAGTGTTTATTCTTCTTACCTCTGTATGTTATATGACCTTGGGTTGTTTACTTCTTCTTCATATTCTGGGTGTAGTCCCTTCTACTTTAGACCATGTTCATTATGTTGACAAGGTGGAAGTGTGTGTTAATATAATTATATACACACTTCTGTTACACCAAGTTTATAATACTTTGTATATACTATCACAATTATGACTGAATACTCCCATGCAGTAACTGTTTCTCATTGCAATATGTTCCATTCACCATTGTGGCTTCTTTTTATTCTTGTGAACACCATTGTTGTTAACTCTGACTTGTGTTGACTGCATTAGTCTTTATTCCTTTTATGGAGTAAGCACTTTCAGTGTTGCTACTCGCTATTACGAAAAGAGATTGAGTGTTGATCATATTTCTAGCATTATCAAATCAAAATGCATTTAACATTCATATGTATGAAAAGCTCATCTTATACAATGATACAACAGGAATATTTTGTTATCATCACTATAACATCATTGTCCTATGTGTAATGATATGTTTACACATGAAAATCTAGAAAAATCAAAACAAATTATCACAGCATCAGTGTCATATATGTGATGCTATGTTCACACCCGTATTATGTCATAAATTTCCTTATTCTCTCACTCTTTCATTCTATTATGACCTTGTACTTGTTGTTGATATTGTTGTTATGTATTGTGATTTAATTAAACTACAACTGTGATGCCATGTGTCTTTGTTGTTTTGAAATACAAAAGTTTTTCTCAGTTGCTTATGTTTTGTTTTTCTGTTGAGTATTTGTGACATTGTAGATAACTATTATTATATCCTTATATTTTATTAACATTCATTCTATGATGTATCGATGGTAAATGAATGATATGTTCCTACATTGTATGCTGAATGTTTGAATGATAGGATGATTTCTATGATTGTATGATAAATGATTAAGGATTTATGCATTACATATATGTGTTCGTGATATGATGGTATGATCATGATTGATGCAATGTTAACATATATGATTTATGAAGTAAATTTTAATAATGAATGAAAATGAAATTAGTAAATTAATTTTCATTAGATGCTGCTGGTCCTATCTGTTTGCACCGTGCCGTGAGTGTTTGCTGGCCTTGTTTAATAGCTCATCAAAGCTTCTTGTACAGTCGCTCCGGCTGTGGGCACAACATTCCTAGTATTCCAGATCCATACTTTGATCTGCTGTAGTGCTTACATGGTCAAGATACTCTCACATTCGTCTTTTGCACATTCTGGTAATTTATAAAATGAAAAATTATTTACATATCTGATCAATTTAAATTAATTAACATAAATTGTTAAATTGACTGCTGAAATTTGTAATCATTTTATATGGCAGTTCAGAAGTTTAATAAATACTTGGATAACTGTATCTCCACTGTAACATTTATGCACTATGAATACAACAATATTGGATTGTTTAAGTACTGTCTACTACAGTCTACTTAGAAGGTCTGCTAGGTTATTGTCTTTACCAGGTATGTGACAGATGTGAAAGTTGTAATCTTGTAGAAGAAGAGACCGTCTATGTATTCTAGAGTTTTTTGGATGTCCTTCTTTAAAGACTTTTAGAGGTTTGTTGTCGGAAAGAACTAGGAATTTCTTCCCGAGTAGATACTTAGAGAATTTATTGATGCTTTCTATGAGAGCTAAAGCTTCAAGTTCTGTGACAGCATATTTCTTTTGAGTTTCCGATAGTTTTTTTGCTGAAGTAGAGTATAGGATGTAATTTTCCGTCATGAAGTTGCAACAGAATAGCTGAAATTGCATAAGAACTTGCGTCAGTTTGCAAAATGAAATCTTTTGAAATGTCAGGCAGTTTGAGAATAGGTTGGCTACTAAAGAGTTTATAAAAAATCTGTTGAATGAGTTCGTCATGTTTCTCAGACCATTAAATCTTAGTGGGTTGTCCTTTCTTCAAAAATTATGAGAAGGTTGCTGTCATCCTAGTGAAGTTTGAGATGAACTTCTGATAGTAATTTATCAAAATAGGTTTATGTTTCAAATAATTTCTTATTAATAAAATAAGATAATGGAAACTGAAATAAAATTAGAAGTTTGTTAACCAATCCTCTTTCTTGAATTTGTCGTCTATCCTTTCTGAATGAATGTTTTCATATGTATATTTTAACTTTTTTGACTTGAAAAATGTTTTAGCCTTCAATTGTGTGTATACTGTATACCATACATGCAGCAATGAGGTTAGTCTGATATATCTCAAGCAGAGACAAGTTAAGCAGAAAAGGTACACAGAGACAAGTGTACATTGTTTTCTGTAATGCCATTTTCATTCACCTAGCCAGTTTGTAAAATATTTCTTGGTTTTTGAGCAGATACTTGTAACAACCCAACCATCATAGGTGAGGATTGATTTAATTAGTATCATAATTTGAAAAATAAATATGTTTATGATATTCCACTGCCATTGTCCTCTGGAATCTATATGTGGTTTGTTCATAAAATTTATTGTACTTTTGGCTGGTGTTGTACGTTGTATTCTATCTTTATTCGATCCCTGTTGGTTAGTCTGACTGATGTTATTTGCAGAAATATGGTACTTGGTGTGCTGCTGTTTCCAGAAATTCGAGCCCTTCCCCCCCTCAACTCTGCCACTAACCTTCTGCTGGCTCGGTGTCTTAGGTTAGTTGACAGATTTGACAGGAACATCACGCATCACGCTGAACATAAGACAATACTGACGTCCTTGGTACTCTTCATTTATTATAAACAAATGTCACAGCAGAACATGATCACAAGTTCCCGGATATGTGGGAGGGCATATGGTAACTCTTAATAAATAAAGATATACATTTCTACCGTATAAGATTAATTCATTAGAAGAGTTGACAATCGTTTCAATACCGTTAATGTTCAATAGAATACACAGATGCCATTCTGATAAGGCCAACTTACACCCTGATCGTGGCTTCTTGAGTGCGGTGTCGCTGGGCTGCCGTTACTTCAGTGAAAGGTAGCAAAACTCTGCACTGGGCCATTGCTTGGCCATATTAACTTGGTAACACATCTCTGCTTCTTGATGGAGAATCTATACACAATTTACTTTAATGATTCTTTACAACTGAAACATGTTGATAATTCTTTCTAGCTGAAACATTTTGACGTCTGTCTTTGTACAAATCCCTGACCTAACTGATTCAAACGACTAGAATGTTTGCCCCCGTGATCTTCGCTATTCCGATCACGTGATAAGCAATCTTTCTGAGTAGTTTCCCTTCTTTCCAGTGATTAATCATCACTACCTCTTAAAGGTCTAGACTTTACTCGTTTTCCTAGTGCTTGCCCGTTAACTGTCGTTAACTTAAATTATACCTGACTTGCATTTTCTTCACTGCTCCTATACTGTACCCATTCTATTAATACACCGGACTAGTACTGTAGACCCTGTATTACTACATGGCACTGTTCTTCTCTTGTATCATCATAAAGGTTTTACACATATTCTAACCATGCATGTAAATTCTGATGTTTTTCTCTTATGGATTTTCTATTTCTGTTTTCAGGCAGCCTGTTGGTGTACACGTTCTTTTATTTGTAAGAACCTGAAGTCTTTTGTACATTCATTTGGTATTTTTTACTGTTGTGTTATTTTTCAAGTTCTATGTAATTTTTCTCAAGCCATGCTTCTTTTTACTTTTTATACAATGTTGTCACGTTTCTGTGAACCTCTTCATAATTGTCAGGATTATTTTTGTTATTATATAGTTTTTATGCATAAATATTATTTGTTAGTGAATCCTTGTGGCCATTACGTTACATGTGGATTTGTTTTTCAAACACCATTATTGCAAAATTGATTAATGCAGTAAGTAAAGAAATGTGTATTGCTGGTACTTTATGCAGCAAACACACGTACACAAACACGCGCGCGCACGCACGCACGCGCGCACACACACACACACACACACACATTAATACTGAATTCAAGAATCGACATCACTGCACTAGAGACAGTCCCCCACATGCTCCTTTTCTAAAGCCATCCAAAAGCTCCCATGCTGATTATTGCAGTTGCAATTTGATTTAAAGTCTTCCCGGCTTTACCTTCTGCGCTTTGAATATTGTTGAATTCCTCTACGGGCTCAAGTATGAACCAGTCTGTCCAGACATGGATACTCCGTCTCTCTTTACTCTCTTTCTGATTCCAGAGAGCTTTCACCACGTGATCTTTGTCATAAAGCAGCTAATCAGTCAGCTTATTCATTGCCCCACATTCCTGCTTGCCCAGGGCAGAAAAGCCTTGATATTCTCGCAGTATCCGTCCTGTCGAGAGATGTTGGTCACTCCATCCAGAGCATGCCACTTTCCACTTTCCGTAGCATACTCTGTGAGTCCGTTACAAACATAAAATGGCTGGTAGTCAACGGAAGGCTTCTCTCCATGGCTCAACTTCATTCTCGTGCTAGATGTTGTAGTAACATAGCCCAAACCTTGCCCTTCCCCAAGATTAAATAAAAACAAACAGTGTCGATAAGTAATTCAATGTAACCCATCCTCTTGTTTAACTTCTCACTCAGCTTATCAGTATACATAATTACATCGCCAGGGTGCGAGCTGTCTTCTACCAGCTGTCACACGGACACTTCTGTAACAACTTCTGCTCATTCAGGGCAGCGTCGACCCAGTGTAACTACAACTTGATGCGATGCTTCATTGTAGGGGGAACCATGACTCATGTTTCACCGCGCGATATCCTATCCATTTCGCACTGACTGATTGTGTCTTCATCTTGTGCAGTGCCGTGCAACACCTTCCTCTCTTAAATCTGTGTTCCTTCGTTTCTTTTAAAGTCTTACTTTTGCATTATATCCGGGGCTGTGGCGAATGGATAACAAACGCAATTGGCAATCCCACACACCGTGTTCGAAACACAGCTGCGGGCGAATTGGAAGCAGACTGCCTTGGGCTATTTTCATACTATAGTAAGAGCGATTACAAACAGTCAAAAATGTTGGGATTGACTGTGACGTGCTGTAAAGTATATGCAACTAACTTATGTACTATATTGTTCTCCCCACCATTCACATAGAATAATTGTCACATTTCACTCGGCAGGTAATATAGCCAGTATCAACTAACTTTTGTGCTATATTGTTCTCCCTACCATTCACATAGAATAGTTGTCACATTTCACTCGGCAGGTAATATAGCCAGTATCAACTAACTTTTGTGCTATATTGTTCTCCCCACCATCCACATATAATAGTTGTCACATTTCACTCGGCAGGTAATATAGCCAGTATCAACTAACTTTTGTGCTATATTGTTCTCCCAACTATTCACATAGAATAGTTGTCACATTCCACTCGGCAGGTAATATAGCCAGCATCAACTAACTTTTGTGCTATATTGTTCTCCCAACTATTCACATAGAATAGTTGTCACATTCCACTCGGCAGGTAATATAGCCAGTATCAACTAACTTTTGTGCTATATTGTTCTCCCAACTATTCACATAGAATAGTTGTTACATTCCACTCAGCAGGTAATATAGCCAGTATCAACTAACTTTTGTGCTATATTGTTCTCCCCACCATCCACATAGAATAGTTGTCACATTCCACTCGGCAGGTAATATAGCCAGTATCAACTAACTTTTGTGCTATATTGTTCTCCCCACCATTCACATAGAATAGTTGTCACATTTCACTCGGCAGGTAATATAGCCAGTATCAACTAACTTTTGTGCTATATTGTTCTCCCAACTATTCACATAGAATAGTTGTCACATTCCACTCGGCAGGTAATATAGCCAGTATCAACTAACTTTTGTGCTATATTGTTCTCCCAAGTATTCACATAGAATAGTTGTTACATTCCACTCGGCAGGTAATATAGCCAGTATCAACTAACTTTTGTGCTATATTGTTCTCCCAACTATTCACATAGAATAGTTGTCACATTCCACTCGGCAGGTAATATAGCCAGTATCAACTAACTTTTGTGCTATATTGTTTTCCCAACTATTCACATAGAATAGTTGTCACATTCCACTCGGCAGGTAATATAGCCAGTATCAACTAACTTTTGTGCTATATTGTTCTCCCAACTATTCACATAGAATAGTTGTCACATTCCACTCGGCAGGTAATATAGCCAGTATCAACTAACTTTTGTGCTATATTGTTCTCCCCACCATTCACATAGAATAGTTGTCACATTTCACTTGGCAGGTAATATAGCCAGTATCACGTCCGTGGCCTTTACTTCCCCATACATTTTCTTGTACCCAGTTTAGGCTGAGACGACCTTGTAGCCCAAGTCAGTTTAAAAAATCCTTCCCTAAACAGATTCGAACCCATGGCCACCGTACCGACAGGCAAGCCGCTACATTGCCCATGTTCCCATCAAACTTGTGCTGTAGTCACTATAGTGTCTGCCCAGTGATTATATGTGGTGTTTTGTGTATTTGTTTGCTGATGAAGGCTTGTCGCCGCAACGCCCTGCTTTTCGTAATTACTAACTGTATTTTGTAAAGCTGCATTACTTTGTGTTATTTTATATTGTCTACATTTCCACACTTTACTGCAATTCCACTAATTTTATTCATACTGTCCTACCAATACGCCGCCCTACCAGTTCACTGGTTGGCAAATGGCAGTGTTGTCTCTAGATAAAGGGGTTAGCTGTGATTATACGTTCAATAAGGGTCCTTGGACCAACATAGGCAGTAATCAGGGTATGGAGTAGAGTTAGTTGGTGCGGCAGCTCTCTATAAAATAAATGATAACTCTGTGACGTGGCCAACGGCTGGTAAGAAGTACTATACACAGTATATCCGGAGTCCAGGGCTGCTATTGCATCTGTTTGTAAATTACCACTCTTCATATTGTGTTTCTGCCCCTAGCAACATATCCCCTCTGTGGGGTGGGGGTGTAAGGGGTCTGAAATGAGTGTCGGGTATTTGTAGTACCTTTGGCAAGGATGGCTGTCACGCTCTTCTCGGGGCCCATTCCCCACTGGTTCAAGCCTGATATCCAGCTTACACATGTGGCTCCTATAGTGTGTTTATTTTTGTCTGCCCCAATATAAAATTCCATATCTCAGTAACCAACTGAAGGAAAATGATGAGATTTAGCATATAACCTTATCATTATGTCCACCTAACAAAACAATTTTTGTTCTGGAGATTTTACAGCAGATTTCAAAGTGTGTTTATATGCGGTATATAATTTACGGGTAAGAGATGAAGTTCATAATTTTAAATGTATTACAGCGTAGCCAGACAATCAGCGTTCAATGTTGAATATTTTACGTTTTTCACGGAATTGGCTTTATGCCAAGAACCACGCGCAGTTTAAACTGGGACTGTTAAGAGGTGTCGTCAAACTGTGGGTTATTTCATGAAACCTGATTATTATTATTATTATTATTTTAATCTTACATTGCTAATATCGCTAACATTGAAATGTGTGAATATTTTTCAATGGGATTGAATGCGAAATTGAGTATACACTTCAAAGCATCGCTATGAAGTTGTACACATGTTTTTGTATAGAAGCTGATCGCAGGAAGCTGTTTTATACTATTACAAATTCCAAAAAAAAGAACAGTGCATGCATTGGGTTTGAGTAAACAGTCATTTCGTCGATGGGTGCAAGAATCTGGAATTAAACCACCACGCAATAACCAAACGGTAGGTACAAAGATTATTGTAGACAGCTTTGACAAAGATGCCATAAGGCGAGCTATTATAAAAATGCTTTAAAAAGTCGCTTAAAAGTCGACAGGTCGACTTCATTGCACCGGGTTCTATCCCATGTGGCTCGGTTTCTTTCCGCAGCGCGGAAAGTATCGCACAAAGCACGAACTCCTCAGCTCTAGCGACGACACACAGAAGTCTCCGAAGAATTTAACTCATGAACCGAAGGATACGGCCGGGAATCGAACCCACAACCTTTGGAACCCGAGTCAAAAGGCTTGACCACTTCACCACGGAGACTCCAAAAATTATAAAAATTTTGAATTTTATATCCAGGATTATCCAGCATTATAAAAATGCTGGATGCCAAAGAAACAGTGACTGTAAGAAAACTTCGGGTTTGAGAAAGAACAATAACATAGAGCTATCCAAAACAACTTTGTGGAAAATTATAAGGACATTATCTTCACTTTTAGAAAGTACAAGGGAGGTAGAAATATTCTTTGCGAGCAACCGAATTTAGGAGACATGAGAAGCAGATACCTACGTGAAATAAGGGAAATACGCAAAGAAAATTATGGCATAATGTATTTGGATGAAATGTGGATCAATGCGCACCACACAAGTGATAAGGAATGGCAATCAGTGGATGGACAGATAAAGCGATATGTGCCCAGTAGTATAGGACAGGCAATACGCATAATGGCTTACAACAGAATGCTGGGCTCGTGTTCGTATCAAAGCATACAGACAATAGGGATTATCATAATAAGATGAATGGTAATGTATTTAGAGATTGGCTCGAGAATACTGTGCTTCCATCCCTAGATAGACCGTCGTGTCCAATTATGGACAATGCATGATATCAATGTTGTTGCCCAAGAAGACAAAATACCTACAGCATCGAGCACAAAGAGAGCAATAAAGATATGGCTCCGAATGGAAAACATACCATTTCCAGAAAGGTATTTCTAGCTAGAATTGTTGTCCCTTGTAAAACAGACGCCAAAAAAGCAAGAAATATCAAATCGACAAGTTGATAGAAGAGCATCGTCATGGTTGCTTGAGACTTCCGCCGTACCACTCTCATTTTAACCCTATAGAACTTGCGTGGGCTAAAATTAAAGGACAGGTGGCAGCTGACAATACTATATTCAAATTGTCTGACGTCAAGATACTAATCCATTCCGCGTTATTAAATATTGATAAAAGTTACTGGGAACATGTGAGGACCATGTGTTGAAAGAGGAAGAGGACTATTGGAGAAAGGATGGATTGAATTTTATGCAACCGAGAGCAGTCATCAACCTGCTGGAATCGTCCGACACAGATTAAGGTCTGAGCAGATCGCAGACCTTAATCCGCGTGCACGCTTACTGGGATATTTTGCTCCAACTATTCAGACGAATTGCAGGCCCTAAACATTACAGCATCTGCATAATGTCAATGGCAACAGTTTGTATTCCATAGTGATGAATTTTCAATTCCGCAAGCCCTCAGTGGTGACAAACAACTGGTATTGAAAAAATAAAAAAAATAAACACACACACACACACACACACACACACACACACACACACACACACACACACACACTAAGCGCATTGATTACCAACAGAAGAGTAATATTGCGGTGGAAACTGACATATTGTGGCATAACAAGAAACGTGAGAGCAAACACGTTGTCAAATTAGGGGACAACACACGTGCATACGAATCAATCTATAAACTACAATGAGAAGAGGACCAACATCTTGGTCGTTAAGAAGAAAGCCCACTACAGAGACACTGACAACTATTTTCATAGTGCAAAACAGGTAATCATGTTCCGTCTCTGAACAGTAAACAGCAGAGTAGACAATCTTTCAGGAAGACTCAAAGCGGGTCTGTCACCCATTTGTACGTGTGAACAAACTACACAGACAGCTGAACAGATCCTTAAAAATGGACACATGATGACTAAATTGCGGTATCATTTCTGGTCACTCCATACGCACATTAACGCACAGCTATTTGGAAGCTTTCACGAACTCAGTATAAAAAGCTAAATGCATCCTAGTAACATGAATACTTGTGTACAATTATTAACCAGCAGCTGAAGAAACAAGAAGGAAATGAAAAATAAGGTAAGAAATATATTCCTTCTACTTTCCTGTCAATTTACACATTATTTACCCCATGCCTCTGTAAATTCTCTGTCTTTACTAATATTACACATTGCACCCCTCTCGGGAGTCTCCATGGTAAAGTGGTCAAGCCGTCTGACTCGGGCTCCGAAGGTTGTATGTTAGATTCCTTCATTTCACGAGTGCATTTTTTCGGAGACTTCCGAGGGTCGTCGCTGGAGCTGCGGAGTTCGTGCTTTGTGCGACGATTTCCACCCTGCGGAAAAGACTGGGCCATATAGGATAAAAACCCGGTGCAATGCAGTCGACCCTGTCGACTTGTAAGCTACTTTTTTTTATTGCATCCACTCCCATACGAATCTGGCTACGCCTTGTACTTGTGTCCTTACCAGAAATAACGTGGTTTACTGTAATACTAGTTTGTTAGCGTGAATTCACTACATTTTCCCCAAAACATCAAAGAAATGTCGCCGCTTTCGATGATTTAAGTTGCTTTTGGACCTATCAAAGACACATTCCTTGGGTGGGGGTAAATATAAGACGGCAGGAAAAATTTCATAACGATGCAACAGTTTTCAAAATAATTGATCGTGAATGACGGCATTCATTTCTGGACATACTATAGTATGTGTTATTAACTTTAGCTCCCATTTTTACGTATACTATGTAAGGGCAGTGGAGGGAGGGGGGATTTATAGGGAGGAAATACGAAATGGGGGGGGGGGGGGGTGACATTCTGAACATATGGTGAAGGGGTGCATGGGCCAAAAAAGGTTGAGAATCACTGTTCTAGGGAAAATCACCGTTGTGTTTATGCCGTGTAATGCTCCTTAACAAATTGTATCTACTTCACAACGTTAACGGGAGCTGTAAAGGAATAACTTCGTCCGGGTAGAAGAATCTTGTGTTACAGGTAATACCCGTTCGTCGTCTTGCTAATGTATGAACATTTATGTAAAATAATGGAACGGTGGGAAGACCGTAAGAATAAAATGGATAGGAGTGTCAATTTAAAAAAAAAAAGCTTGTTCTGAACCAAGAACCTGCTATAATTATGTGATGCAATAGGGTCGTCAAACTGTAGACTTAAATGCACGGAGAAACAGGTGACCATTCTTTCGCTCACTTAGCAAGACGACAACGCAGGTGTAGAAACCACGACCGAACGTGCTCGCGGAATGTCACTTTATTAGGTGTTAATGCGATGGCCATGTGCGGGTGGAAAAATATTTAGATAAACACATAATTATTTATCCACGAGAGAAGAAATACAAAACTTTTGAAATAACAGCAACACTCAGTAACTTCACAGCAAAAGTAGGCAATGACAAAAATGAGCGGCGTGACAGATTTCTATGAACTAGATGACAGGAATTAGAGAGGTGACAGATTAATAGTATTAATAGCATGGGAACAATCACGTGTTAGTTAGTTAGTTAGTTAGTCGCAGTTCCAACTTCACAGCAACGGGTCGTCCCCATTATGCTCCGTTCCTGTGCCAGTGAATATCACACAAAATGCTCCCCACTGCCCAATGTGAAAAGTGGAAAAGACAGGAGTCTTGACAAACAACAGCCCGCACAGATACACTGTGCATAATGCCGCCACCAAAATGTCAACACACCAGTCCCCCACGAAACACCCTGTTCATCTCTGATGGAATCGGCAGTCATTTTCCTATCTGAATGTTTCCTAGATGTTCACCCACACAGTCCACGAAAATACAGTTCATCGCTGATGGCAGTGGCAGTCAACCAGAAGCCCAGCAGCCACGCATTTCTGCATAAGGCAAAAACTGGTCAACTCTGGGACATAGCCACCTGCCATCACTCCGAACATGCAGTCACGTTCCAAAAAACCTCAGGCAGATTCAAAAGCATTTCACACGAAACTCACAGCTCACAGTGTCGCGCCACGCACTCACTCAGTAGCAGGGCGACGGAACCATCAAGCCTCCTTAGTCGCCTCTTACGACATGCGTGGTAGGCTACAGTGTTGCTATTCTTTGCTTCCCTTATGGGCCCCGGCAACACACGTGATATGGCATTAGACAAAACCTGTGTCAATAATCACTATCGAAGTCTATCAACTTGGAAAAACTATGGAGATAATGTTTGCAATCAAACTGACACGAGTAATGCAGAAGCAGTGTACTATGAGAAAAAACTATACCAGGAGCAACCATTCTTTCATTCAGTAGCATGTCCTTTGCAGAACCTCTCTCGTATAATAACCTTCCGGAAAACTTCTTAGGCATAAGCAAGATGTCCCGCGTTCTATACACCCATCTGAAGATCATCTGCCACATCCTGCACCCATCTTCTCTCTGGCCTTCCTCTTTTTCCTTTCCCGGGCATATACCCCTCGGTTATTGTTCTCTCCAAATTATCATGACGTTTCAAGTGACCAAAATATTTCAATGTTCTGTGTTTTATCGTCTTTAGTAGTCAACCTTCTTCAATATTCAGATCTTGTCGTTTGGATGCATTTGTTCTTTTCTGCATTCGTCTCCAGTCGTCTTGACTTGTCTTGCCACTGGACTCAGATGGACTCAGGCGAGAGAGTGAGGTCGACGAATTGCACAACTCTTCCTTACTTTATTCCAATTCATCGCGCAAGTCATTCTTCATTCAACTTATATATTACAAACATATGGGTGAAAGAGACCATGACACAAGATTTCATGGACGCGTCAATAGTTCACCTTTACAAACGCAAAGGAAACCGCCAATCCCGTGACAACCACCGAGGCATCTCCTTGCTCTCAATCGCAGGGAAGATACTCGCCAGAATTCTTTTCAATCGCCTCAGACCCATCTCGATCAAGGTCTTCTTCCTGAGAGTCAATGTAGTTTCAGAAAAGAACAAGGAACTGTTAACATGATTTTCGTTGCAAGGCAGCTGCAAGAGAAATGTCAGGAACAGAACTCTGAAATGTTCTCTACTTTCATTGACCTTACCAAGGCTTTTGATACAGTCAGCTGAGAAGGACTGTGGAAGATTATGGCGAAATATGGCTGTCCACAAAAGTTTGTCCAAATATTGCGGTTATTTCATGATTGTATACAGGCAAGAGTACAGAAAAATGGTGAACTGTCTGAGCCCTTTCCTGTCACCAATGGAGTGAAGCAAGAATGTCCTGGCACCAACACTGTTCAGCCTCATGTTTTCAGCTATGCAGACGAATACTTTCGAAAACAACACCATTGGAATAGACATCATCCTCGGCATGGATGGAAAGATGATTAATCTCTGAAAGCTTAAAGCTACAACCAAAACTACCAGCGACACCGTCAGAGAGCGCCTGCTTGCCGATGATTGCGCTCTATATGCCAACTCAGCGGCAGACATGTAACACAATATTTCAGCTGTCTCATATGTCTGTGCCAACTTTGGGCTCAATATCAACTTGGTAAAGACTAGTTATGTACCAGCCAACTCCAGGGATTAATCACACCGTGCTGAATAGCAAAGTGAATAGTCATTGACTAAGTGTTGTGGACAAATTCACCTATCCTGGCATCACTGTGTCCCAAGTTGTCACAATCGATGACAAAGTGAATGCAAGAATCTCCAAGGCCAGCGTGCCTTTGGCAGACTGTACAAGAATGTGTGGGGCAGAAATGGAATAAGCCTGCAAACAAAGCTGAAAGTCTGCAAAGTAGTCGTATTACCCGCACTGCTATATGCTTGTGAAACATGGACTGTTTACCAGCGACACGCTAGGAAATTAAACCACTTCCACACTGTCTGCCTTAGGAAGCTATTGAAGATTAAATGGCAAGACAAGATCCCAGACACTGAAGTTCTAGAAAGAGCGTCCATGCCCAGTATCCACACTCTACTAATGAAGAATCAGATTCGCTGGGCTGGTCACTTGACCTCGCATGCCGGATCACAGGCTCACTGAACGATTTTTTTTTTAACGGCGAGCTGCGTTGTGGTAAACGCTCCCAAGGCGGTCAGGGGAAATGCCTTAAAGACACTCTGAAGATCTCACTAAAAGCTTCTGGAATTCATCTTGACACTTTGAAGACTACTGCCGAAGACCGAAATTTGTGGTGTACATCATTACGCAAGGATGCAGTTACTTGTAAAGCAAACAAAACTGCAATAGCTGTGGGGATTCCCCTGTTGGGGCATATACTTGAATAACAACTATGCTAAAAGCTCTGCCACTTAATTTAACTAGTAGAACTCTGTCTGACATGGCCCAATATCCTTGCACAGATTTTGATGTTTGCCGGTCCAAGATAATTGCTAACCCCCTTTGTCGATCTTCTCCTCCAGAATAAATAATCTTAAAATCCTCATCTATCTTAATTTCTGCTCCTGTCCATCTCGTTTCGCACAACACTAAAGTATTAAACTGCTCTCTTCCCATTTCTTGTTTGATGTTATCTAATTTTTCGTCGTTACAATATCAATTACAACATACATCATAAGAAAACATTCCCCCTACACACACAATTGCAAGACAGAAATGGATAATAAAAGAAATTCTGCAAATAATTAAATATAGAAAAAAGAAAAACATAAGACAAGAAATAATATAATCTATATATATATATAAAAGACAATGTATGTTTGTTTGTTTGTTTGTTTGTTGTGTGTGTGTGTGTGTGTGTGTGTGTGTGTGTGTGTGTGTGTGTGTGTGTGTGTGTGTGTGTGTTCTTTATGCGTTCCCGAACGGTCCATCCAATTGAGATGAAATTTTGTACAGATGTTCTTCTCATTCCCACGGAGCCAACTGGCATAGTTTGTTAGTTTAAAAATAGTTATTTACGTAATAAATAAACGTTAAAAGGAAAGACGTCTAATTAAGGGGACTTAACAACAAAAGTTATATCAAGGGACATTACTTTTAGTAACATTGCTGTATTATGTAATTTAAATAATTGTTGTATTTTTCTTAAAGTTTTATAAAATGTTTAAAGAAGTTATCTACAGGCATACGCGTTATAAAAAAGGATGATAAAAACTATAAGGCATCTCCAAAGTTTTCGTAAAAATAATGGATCTATTTTAGATACGTGAAAATTTTTGAACCCATTTTTCCCGCAACGGGAAGGGGAAAGGGCCGAACATATACTCTGTGCACAACAGTCGTATCTGGTATAAACAAAGTGATAACAATTTTAAGGCATCTTCACAGTTTTCGTAAAAATAGTGGATCTATTTTAAATACGTGAAAATTTTATAACTATGAACAATATCATCGAAGCTATAATTTTAAGTGTGAAATTTAAAGGAGAAGATATACTGTTGCCTCGCATCCCAATGATTCCAGCAGATATGCCATTCGAATTCAAACGTCTGCAGTTTCCGGACAGACAGACAGACAGATACGGAAAAGAGTCAGCACACGAAAGGGTGCATGTTTTTGAGATCGTAAGATATGGGGAAGAATGATCCTCCCCACCTGTCTGAAGTGTCTGCAAGGCACTTCATGATAATGCTTCCAAGTACACTGTTCATTCAGCATGCACTGCGGTCATTTGAAGGCGGAAGGCATCAATTTCGTCACTATGTCTTTCAATTTGCTATTAGTATTAGATAGTGTGACCTCTAATTTCTACTTCTTTCCTCAGCATTCTATGAATATCAGTCAATAGTCATCAATACTTGTGGAAGTATCCTGATGCCATGAACTCTTACATATCTTCTTATTCTTCTCATCCCGTTCTTATGCCTTAGTAGTCACTGGAGGGTCTTCTCCATGATTATATGTTGTGTTTTGCATTTCATCGTATGTATTTGTTTGCCGCTGAAAGCTAATCGCCGCAACGTCCTTGTATTGTTCATAATTCTGTTCTATAAAGCTGTATTACTTTGTGTTATTTTATATTGTTTACATTCATTCATGTCCTTTGCAGAACCTCGCTCCCATAACAACCTTCCGGAAAACCTCTCGATCATAAGCAAGATGTCCCACGTCCGATACATCCATCTGGAGATCATCCGCCACATCCTGCACCCATCTTCTCTGTGGCCTACCATTTACATAATAATAATAATTTTGTTGCGTATCCCTTACGGGACGTTGCAGTCAACACCAGCATTTTCAGCTGCTGTTGATGTACTAGGCAAGTGTTACGTTCAGTAGTTTGCCATTGCTTTCTGAACGACCGGCCTCTATACCTTTTTCGAAAAAACCAGCACCGCCGTGTTTCGAACCCGGGTATACGGGCTCACAAACCGCGTTCGCAAGCCCTTCAGCCACAGAGATATTTACATACTCTATCCGTAATGCTACAAGGACGAGATTTCAAAAGTTATAGAATATAAATAAAACGAAACGCAACAAGACCGGCGTGTAAAAATAAACAGCAGCAGAAGACGAAGGCATTATATTATTTATAGTAATTAATATTTATTACATTTCTGGTTAGGTAAACTTTTAATTTATCGTACATATTTATTTTAATGCAAATAGATACACGCAACACGAAGCATATAATTATTCTATAATTTTTGTTTAGCGCTAGAGCATTGTAATTCAGCGTAAAGAGAAGCTAAAACAAGACTTCAAGAAGGAATGACATTGAATGAATTTGCCGTGACACTGACACTTAAATTTGTAACTGTAATCTTCTTATTACTTTTTGAGGAGACTCAGTGTTACTAGTGTTAGTACGTAGTGCCAGTGACCAAATGTTATTATTATTATTTATTATTTATTATTATTATTATTATTATTATTATTATTATTATTATTATTATTATAGTCAAACTATGCCTCTGCTCTTTTGTTTTACTTAGTCAGAACCAGTAATTGATAATAATTATCATAATTGATGAATAAAAGCAGATAGGATCGAATTTTGCCAGATTTTTCATTGAAGAAGAACTGTACAGCACTGTTTTGTTTTAGTTGAGTTGATCTAAGAACTGACATCACTGCACTGAGGACATTCCCATACACGCTCCGTCCCCTCGTTCAACAGCCAGCGAAGAGTCACACTACTAATCATTCTCAAAGCTATCTGGTTGAAAGTTCTCCTGGTCTTCCTTCTAAGTTTTGAGATTCTACCAGAAGCCCTGCTAATCCTCCGCAATCTAATCCTTTCCACATACAGGTTCTCAATCTGTTACTCCCCCTGGTCTCCCAGACACACGACCACCTCTCCCTTGTCCATAGTTAACCTACTACCAAGAGGTGCATTCCCTGCCAACCTGTTCATTTCCCTGCACTCCTGCATAGCCAGGGCAAAAAATCCATACAGTTCTCACAGTCTGTGACCTCTGAAGCGAGGTTAGCCATTCCACACTCTACAGAAGTGAATGACACAACCATGATCATCTCACCTTGTTCTTGTACATTGCATTGCAGTGTCGAAATGAAGCGGGAGAGTGCCCGTTTATGGGCTTCATAAAACAAGGTTCCCATGGACTCGTTATTCCCTCTGTCCATCGCTTACATAGTTGGCATCTTCTTCTGGTTCCATTTGGTCTGTACATCATTGCTTGTTGTGGTATACTGTTAGCTGGTAGCTAGTTTATTACTGCTAGTTACAAGGCCAAACCATTTCACTTGCTACTTTCTAATGAAACCTAGTGCTGCAATTACCCCGACTTTAGCCCTGATTTCATAATTTTTAATTTTCTCTCTTCCTGATACGTTGAGTATTATTCTCAGGAGGAGGTCAGCATGGCCGAATGGATAAGGTGTGTTCTTAAACATCTGATGTGCTGATGCTGAGGTAAGGGGTTCAACCCCTAGACCAGACAGTTGGACTAAAATGTTGACTTCTTGTCCTTGACTTGGGGACGTAAATTACAAGTACCTCTGAAGTTGGAGTGGATTTGCCTGACACTGGTAATAGGAAAACATAATCCACATGCACAATTCAGGCTAGAGCTACTAGAAGCAAGCGAGCGGAAAAAAAAATTGCGTTGTAATTTTTCTGTTCTCTTTTCTTTCATTGTCCAGGTTTGGCATAATGTTGGTAGACAGATTGTGTTGTAGAGTGCTTTTTAGTATCTACTGTCTACTGATACATGTTTGTTCTTTAGTAATGGTGCCATTTGTCTAATTTAATTTATTCTCACTCTTATCTTCTAATTCGCCATTTGATGATACTTTTGATATACGTGAAGCTCTTTACTTGTTTCAGGGGATGTTCTTTTAGATGGATGTTTGTTGTTGTTTTTTTCCTTCTTTGATTTCATTCATTACCTCTAGTTTTTTGCTGCTAGTTTTCATGTTGTGATCCTTGCACACTTTGTAAATTTGTTGAAACTATGTAGACTTGTAGTTCTGCTTCTGATTTTGCAATTAGTGCTGGATCATCCACAAATTGGAATTCTTTAATGGTGTAATTTGCCATTGGTTCTTCTTCTGTGTTCTCTCCTTCATGAACTGTTGATGCAGTCCTTGTTTGACTGGTTTCTTTACATATATTGTCTATATAAGTTATGGACAAGAGAGAGGACATAACACAACCTTTTCGTATTCTGGATGATATCATCATCATCAAGTGCTGTGCCGGCAGGCGTAGGCGTTCATGGCTCTCCACAGATCTCGGTCTTTGGTGTTCTGGATCAACTTTGCTGATGATATTCCTCCATGCCACTGTCTCAATCCGTCCAGCATCATTTCTCTTGGTCTGCCTCTGCCTCTCTTCCCCTCGATCTTTCCAGTTGTCACGATGTTCTTCAATGCCTCTCTTCTCATCACATGACCAAAGAAAGCTGTTTGTCTCTTTCTTATTGTTGTATATAGTGTTCTAGTTTCATTAGCCTCTTTCAGGCAATCGTGGTTAGTTACCCTGGCAGTCCAAGGAATTCGCAACATTCGTCTTAAAAACCACATCTCTGTTGCTTCTAAGTTCTTCCTAATTTGTTCATTTACATTCCAAGATTCGCTGCCATACAGCAAAACTGGTTCTATATAGCATTTTAGCACTCTCTTTCTTACATTCATTGATAGCGACTTATTGCATAAGATACTCTTCATTTTCTGAAATGCGGCTTTTGCCTGCCCTATTCTGCTCTTAATCTCTGTTGTACATCTTCCATCTGATGTTATAAGTGCCCCTAGGTATTTAAAATTATCCACTTGGTTGAGAATTTCCCCTTCTATTTCTATGTCACATTTTGGTGTCACCATTTTCTTTGATATCACCATTGTTACTGTTTTCTTGATATTCAAGGAGAGTCCTTTCTGTGCACTCTCTGATACTACAATGTCCAATAATTGTTGTAGGTCTGTTGCATTATCCGCCACCAATACTGTGTCATCTGCATAGCGTATATTGTTTATATTATATCCACCGATTAGTATTCCTGGCTTCTCTTTGATCTCTCTCATTATTACTTTGTTATATAGGGAGAAGAGATCGGGTGACAAGACACACCCCTGTCGTACTCCTAGCTTTATCTGTTCGTAACTACCCTCTTTATTTCCCATTTTAATTGCTGCTACTTGGTTCCAGTATATATTCTTTATTATTCTTAAATCTTTCCCATCAATGTTGATATCTTCCAACATTTTAATCAGCTCATCATGTTTTACTTTATCAAATGCCTTAGTATAATCTATGAAGCATAAATATATGTCTCTCTGTTTCTCTATTGACCTTTCTATTAATGTTCGTAATATATAGATTGCATTGTTTGTACCCTTTCCTTCCATAAAACCATACTGTTCTTCAGCTAATTTCCATTTTTATTTTCTTTCTTGCTCTTCTCATTATAATTCTGAGTAGAAGCTTAGTGACATGGTTTATGAGATTAATTGTATGAAAATCTTCACATTCAATTGCTCCTGGTCTCTTTGGTATTGCTATAAATACAGATTTTAGCATATCGCTCGGTAAATATCCACTATTGTAAATGTCATTCAGCATTTTGGTTAATATATCTACCCCAAATTCTTCCAATACTTCTAATTCTTCTACTGTGATTTCATCTGGCCCAGCTGTTTTTCCTTTCTTCATATGTTTCATAGCGTCAGCGACTTCTTCTTTTAGAATAGGTGGGCCTTCTAAGTTACTTTCTTCTGTTAATTCTTCCCTTTCTCCATTATATAATTCTCTTATATACTCATTCCACCTCTTCATTATAGCACCTTCCTCCAATAATATCTTTCCTGTTTTTGATTTCAAACACCCTGTATTTATTCTTTTTTTTCTTCCTGTGAGCTCACTGATTTGTCTGTGCATACTTTTTTGATCTTTAATGGAATTTAATTCAATTTTTTGCCTTGTTCGTTTAACCAACTTTCTTTTCCCTTCACACATTTATCTCTTATTTCTTTATTTATCTTAGCATACTCTTGTTTGTCAGTTTTATTCTGTTTCCTTTTGTCCATCAGCATTAAGATTTCTTCATTCATCCATTTTTTCTTAGCTATTTGGCTTCTCTCCGGTAATATTTCTTTGCTAGTTTGATGAATGGAGTCCCTTAACATTTCCCATTGTTCATTTATACTCTGTATTTTAGCTATTGCATTGTACCTATTTTTCACAGTCACTCTGTATTGTTCTTGAATTTCTTTATCTACGTTTAGAACCTCTTTATTAAGTCTCAAGTTCTTAACCATTTTTTCCCTCTCTTTAATCTTACTTTTATTTGTCCACATAGTGGTACATGATCACTATTACCGTCAGCACCAGGCATTGTCTTTACATTAATTAATGCATTTCTAAATCTTTTATTAATAAGTATGTAGTCAATTTGGTTGCGTGGTTTCATATCAGGGCTTTTCCATGTGTATAGTCGCCGTTTATGGTGTTTAAACCTTGTGTTTCCAATTATCATATCATTAATATTTGTCCATTCTATTAGTTTCTCACCTCGTTCATTTCTTGTATATAAAACCGTAATTCCCCACTATATCCTCTATTTTTCCCTTTCCTACTTTTGCATTAAAATCTCCTAGTATTATTATTTCCTGTGATCCAATTTGAGCTATTGCCATTTCTATTTCATCGTAAAAGTGTTGTATTTCTTCATCACTACTGCTTGTTATTGGTGCATATACTTGTACAATATTTATATCTATTGGTTTGCCTTTGATTTTGACCATTATAACTCTTATCTGAAATACACCAGTATCCATTCAGAGATTTGGCTGTTTTTTCATCAAATATTATTCCTACACCTTTTTCATGTGTGTCCCCTCCAGAATAAATTATTGTGTGTTTGTCGGTTATAATTTTGCCAGCTCCCTTCCATCTCATCTCACTTATGCCTAGTATATTCATTTTCATGTTTTCCATTTCTCTTAGAACATTGTTTAACTTTCCTAGCTCATTTAATGTCCTAACATTCCATGTTCCTACTCTAAATTTATTTAGTTTAGTTATAGTTTTAGTTTTGCCATCAGTAGCTGGATGATGGTCTGGTGTCACCTGTGGCTCATGACTGTCCCTACTGGACGAGGATGTCCTAAGACAGCCATTAACGTCGTTCACTATATCTGAAATGTGTGTCGCCATGAAATCTTGGGAAGATAATGTGGTGGTTTCCCCTTGCCTTCCACATTCACATGGTGGTCTTTTAACTCTGCCTTTGACAGCCATTTCTGACTGTCAGGACATGTGAGTGCCCTGCTCTGCTCAGCTGCAGAGTTGTCCACTTATTCTGGTGGATACTCGGTCCCCAGAGCTGTGATAGCCATGCCGTAGTGTGTTTCCATCCTCTACCACGTGGAGGTGCAGTTGGGATTTTCCCTTCCTAAAGTTATGGTCTAAGACCAAAACTATCCAGAACTTTTTATGGATTATATATATATAATGGGAGGGATTAAAGAGGGTTGGTGTGTGACTGGTTATCTTATCCTGTGGAAAACTTTAGCTGCACAATCTAGCCCATCATGATGATGCCTACAAAGGGTTTGGTCTGATCTGATTTAGGCCTTTGCTTCTTCATTGGGAGATGAAAATCAGCAGAGGAAGAATGAGCAAATGCACTTGGTGTTTTTAATTTATTAAACACTGTCATCGTAAAAGAATGCTTCTGTATGAGAAGAAAGAGTGTAGAATATTGCAACAAGGGGAAACTCATCATATAATCATCAAAGGCATTGATCGCAAGATGGCAATGAAGAAGATGGTAGGAGAGGGATATGATTCTCTTCCAACCAATTATGAACAAGTCAGCTTGGTGTGATTTAGTTGAAGATCTGTGCTCCGTTGGGAGATGACAAGTAGAAAAAGAAGAATGATTATGAAGGAGCTGGTAGCCAAAGGGTTATGACACTAGGCCTACACATTATGGACCCATGGTTCTATTATCCAGTAAATAAGGAGATTTGTATCCTTCGGAGGTAAAATCAAATCCTTAAGCCTGACCATTGCATGACAACTGCTGGGGCCAACAGGTGTAATTTCTTCATCCTTAAATAAACCCTCTCTTGGCTTTCAGCAGCGGTGATACAAAGTGCTCTAACCATTTTTTGAAGTAATGATTATGTGGAAGCCACTGCAGCACAGTGGCTAACAATTGTGACCTCTCGGCCTGGTGGTCATGCATTGAAATCCCCATCGAGGCATATTTTTACAATTTAGCTACAGCTGCCAGGTTGACCAACCTTACAATGGACACCAGGAAATGTCCTGGGAAATAAAGGTGGCCAGTGTGACACTGACCACATCATTCAGCCGAGTGCTGATTGGTCCATACAAACATGGGGCTAGCTCCGTGTACTCAATTTGTCTGAAGACTTGCACAGGGTGTATTTTTAATGACTGTGCAATATTTTAAAATATTGCTGTTCCAAGTTTTGTATTCTCCTACTGTGGAGTTCATGCAACATAAAAGGTAAATACAAATCTTGGAATGGCAATATTTTCAAAAACTGCACAGTCATTAAAAATACACCATATAAAAAGTCCTGCACTTTTCTTTACTAATGATAGTGTGTAATATTAAATATATGTGTGTACCTTGCAGAAAGAAATGGCTTGGAAGCATAAAGTAAGCCTTTACGGGCCATTTTCTGCATGGTTTGCTTGTGGGATGGGAGCTTCGATTGCATATTTATATTCTGACACCCTTGGACTTGAAAAATACAAAGAGACGCTGACAGAAAGATCTGAAGGAAAGCCTGTGGAAGTTGATAGTGAAGTGGAAGCACTGGTTGAAGAGGTATGGATTATTTATATTTTGTTTATTGATAAAATCTGTTTTGCATCGTGTCTTCTCGTGACTCAAATCTGGTCTTCTTCAGCAGCGTTTTACAGCCAAAACTTGCAGCAAGCCAAACAGGGAGAACAGGGTGCTGGCCATCCAGAGGGATATTGAGTTTGGCCAAGAAAGCCTGAATAAGATGGGAATAATATGAATGAACAGACCTATGGGTAATGTGAATGAATGGACCCACGGGTAATGTGAATGAATGGACCCACGGGTAATGTGAATGAATGGACCCATGGGTAATGTGAATAAATGGACCCATGGGTAATGTGAATGAAAGGACCCGTGGGTAATGTGAATGAATGGACCCGTGGGTAATGTGAATGAATGGACCCGTGGGTAATGTGAATGAATGGACCCGTGGGTAATGTGAATGAATGGACCCGTGGGTAATGTGAATGAATGGACCCGTGGGTAATGTGAATGAATGGACCCGTGGGTAATGTGAATGGACGGACCCGTGAATAATGTGAATGAACGGACCCATGGGTAATGTGAATGAAAGGACCCATGGGTAATGTGAATGAAAGGACCCATGGGTAATGTGAATGAATGGACCTGTGGGTAATGTAATGAATGGACCTGTTGGTAATGTGGATGAATGGACCCGTGGGTAATGTGAATGAATGGACCCATGGGTAATGTGAATGAATGGACCTTTGGGTAATGTGAATGAATGGACCTGTGGGTAATGTAATGAATGGACCTGTGGGTAATGTGAATGAATGGACCTGTGGGTAATGTGAATGAATGGACCTGTGGGTAATGTGAATGAATGGACCTGTGGGTAATTTAATAAATGGACCTGTGGGTATTTTAATAAATGGACTTGTGGGTAATGTGAATGAATGGACCCATGGGTAATGTGAATGAATGGACCTGTGGGTAATGTAATGAATGGACCTGTGGGTAATGTGAATGAACAGACCTGTGGATAATGTGAATGAATGGACTCATGGGTAATATGAATGAACAGACCTGTGGATAATGTGAATGAATGGACCTGTGGGTAATGTAATGAAGGTTCACGTGGGTAATGTGAATGAATGGACCTGTGGGTAATGTGAATGAATGGACCTGTGGGTAATGTGAATGAATGGACCTGTGGGAAATGTGAATGAATGGACCTGTGGGTAATGTGAATGAATGGACCCGTGGGTAATGTGAACTTAAAGAAGTTCCACCGTGACAATGCCCCCCACCAGGGCGGTGTACTCCATTCCCATATAAGATTCTGGAGGTTAGAATGGCTGAATGGATAAAAGCACTCATTCTTAAACATCGGGTATGCTGATGCCGAGGTAGCAGGTTCAACCTCTACAATGATCAGTTGGACTGAAGTGTTTTGTCTTCCTTGACTTGGGGCCGTAAATTACAAGTACCTTAGAAGTCGGAGTGAGTTCCCTGATGGCGAGGGACACTGGTAATAAGGAAAGCTAATCCACTCGCAAAAATCAGTCCAGTACACTAGAAGTAGTGGCATGTGCATGGACTATGCTTGAGTTCAAAGCCAGTGAATGCAAAAAGAAATATATCAGATTATAGCATTCAAGGTAGCTCTGTGGCTTCTATTTTCTGTCTAATCTCATTATGTAGTGTCTATGTTTCACAGGCATACATCAGTATTTAACATGCTGTAACTTATTTTCTGACAAAATGATGACAGTGAATAATGGCAACATACCAGGGCATATTGTATGCGAGAACACCAGAAAACAAAACAGGGTACATTATTGAATGTAAATTAAGGAATACCAAGGTATAGCCTTACAAAGAGGAAAACTGCACAGGTGTTCAATTAATCTTATCTCTTATCATCATGTGTCCTGCCAGCTGACATAGGCATTCATGGCTCTCCATAGGTCTCGGGCTGTGGTGTTCTGGATCAACTCTGTTGATGATAAACTTCCATGCCGCCACCTCAGTCCATCCAGCATTGTTTTGGTTTTTTTATCATTAGCTTGATGATGGCCTGGTCTCACCTGTGGCTCATGACTATCCCTCCTGGATAAAATTAATAAATTTCAAAAACTTCCCACACAAGAAGTTAATATAATTTTGCAACACGCACATTTGGATCCTAACTGGTGCTTTGAGTGCACTGTACTGAGATTTTTCCTTCTGTGATTCAGAAGCAAATGTGTCATCAGAAGCAAATTTGGAACAAACCCTGCTGAATGGACTACTATTAAGTTCAGAATATAGTACACCCAGAAGCAAATTTGGAACAAACACTTCTGAATGAACTACTGTAAGACCAGAATATCGTACACCCAGAAGCAAATTTGGAACAAACACTTCTGAATGAACTACTGTAAGACCAGAATATCGTACACCCAAAAGCAAATTTGGAACAAACCATGCTGAATGAATTACTGTAAGGTCAGAATATTGCAAACTCAAAAGCAAATTTGGAACAAACCATGCTGAATAAATTACTGTAAGGCCAGAATATCGTACACCCAGAAGCAAACCTTCCAGACAATCTATCATCCTGATGCAAGTGAGAGGTATAACATGAAATGAAATACTGTATTTTGAAAACAACCTGATGTAATGAAAGGAAGCAGAACAACTAAATTCCTGTACATCCATAAATCTTCACTCCAGTTGAAAACTGAAATGTAGTGTTTTACATAGAGTATGGTTGTTAAGTAAGCGTCAGTCAGGTCTTAGTCAGATATGACTGAGCTACCGTATAACAGTAGACGGTACTACCTGGTCTCTGTTAGCGCCGAACGTTGGGCGGCGCTTACCAAACCCGACACCCCACATTGTGCCAACGGCTTCGGGCGGAAGAGCGCAATTGGGAGGGTACAAGCCTTACCCTGGTGCGAGGAAATGCAAGCTAAAGACAAAATTGTCATGGCAGGGCAGACCAGGCCCTAAGCCTTGGTTGGCGACTGGTCTAGGGTCGAAGCTCCGACAGGCGGACAGTTAGAGCATTGCTTTGCTGATCCGGCAGCTTCTGCAGCTTGTCTTGTTCCAGATGTAGGGGTGTTACCTTTCCTCTGGAGTGAACTAGGCGGGCCGAGAGAGGGATCATGCTGCATGGGCAACACATGATCTCTATATTTTAGCCCAGGCTTTGTGCTATGGAGAGGCAATAACTCCATCCCTGGTCTTAACTGGTCTCGGAATCAAAGCGAGAGGCAACTGTTACGGGTTATAAGTCCTTGTCAGTTGGCGTAGACATGGGGCGCCACGCGTTGCCTCTGACGGTGGGAGACACCTATAGGTGTCACTGATCAGCTACCGCCCGCCTCAAGCTGGGCAGCCCCCAGCCAATTGGGTGCTGATCCGCCACAGCCTGCCTGCTTCAATGGGTGCTTGGGGCTAGGACAAAATCTGAATCGCAGGCTGTAAAACCAATGCACCAGGTACAAACAAAAATAAAAATAGAAACCTCAAGCTACGGCTTGCAACCTGGAACGTGAGAACCATGTGTCCAGGATTTTCCACTGACTTGACCAATATTGACGATGTGAGAAAAACGGCTGTGATTGATGCCGAACTCAATCGTCTTAACATTGATATTGCTGGCCTGCAGGAGACTCGCCTCACTGAGGAAGGGTCACTCAGGGAAAACAACTACACCTTTTTCTGGAAGGGTAGAGGGCAGGCAGAAAAAAGGCAACACGGTGTGGGCTTTGCAGTGAAGAATTCGCTACTGGGAATGATTGAAATTCCAGCAGGAGGAAATGAAAGACTATTATCCCTGCGCTTGGCAACCTCTTTTGGGTTTGCCACCATTATTACTGCATATGCACCGACACTCGATTCCTCTGATGATGTGAAGGATTTGTTCTATGAGGAGTTAGACTCCGTGATCAAGGCAGTTCCAAAATCTGACTACATTTATATGCTCGGTGATTTCAATGCTCGTGTGGGCAAGGGCTCAAGTTCATGGCCAGTGTGCCTTGGAAAATACAACATCGGTCGCATGAATGAAAATGGGCAAAGGCTGCTGGAGCATTGCACCAGTAATGACCTATGTATTACAAACTCTTTTTTTAAAACAAAAGAGATGCATAAGGTCACATGGAAACATCCAAGATCCGGCCATTGGCACCAGCTGGACTTCATCATCACACGGAGACAACATCTGAACCATATATCATTGACTCGTAGTTACCACAGTGCTGACTGTGATACGGATCATTCTTTGGTTGTTGCAAGGGTTAGACTGAGACCAAAGAGAATCTATACAGCTAAACACAAGTCTAGCCCCAGGATTAATATTATTAACACTCATGATCCTGAAAAGTGCTTTCAGTTTCAACAGCAACTTGAAGATGCTTTCACTGATACACCAGAAAATTGTACAGTAAATGAAAAGTGGGGTCAAATTAAGGAAACTCTTTATAAAACTGCCGTAGGGGTTTACGGCACTGTGGATCATAAGAGGCAGGACTGGTTTGCGGCCAACAGCGAGACTCTGCAGCCCCTGATTGATAAGAAGAAGAAAGCTCTCTTAAGAAACAAGGAAAGACCAACGCGTAACACTCTGAGTGAGCTAAGGCAAGCTAGGAAGGATGTGCAAAAGGCTGCCAGGCAGTGTGCAAATGATTATTGGATCAAGTTATGTGAGTCCATTCAAATCGCAAGTGATAAGGGAGACATAAGAAGCATGTATGAAGGAATAAAGAAAGCTTGTGGTCCAGTGATCAAAAGAAGTGCACCATTGAAAACCTTGACTGGAGAAGTCATCACTGATAAGAAACAGCAGATGGACAGATGGGTAGAGCACTATTTGGAGCTTTACTCAAGTGAGACCAAACTAGCGGATGATGCCCTCAACGCCATAGAGGCTCTACCAACTCTTGACCACCTGGACACACTTCCCACCATAACAGAAGTTAAGTGTGCTATAAATGAACTTGCATCTGGCAAGGCTCCAGGTAAGGATGGGATTCCAATAGAGGTTATCAGGAGTGGGCAAGACACACTCACTATACAGATCCACCAGCTAATAGAGCTATGCTGGCGGGAAGGACAAGTCCCACAGGATTTCAAAGATTCAAGCATCATAACACTGTACAAGAACAAGGGCGATCGGAGCGACTGCAACAACTATAGGGGTATCTCACTTCTGTGTATTGTTGGAAAAGTATTTGCCAGAATTGTTCTGCGCAGACTTCAAGTCCTAGGAGATCAAGTCTACCCCGAATCACAGTGTGGCTTTCGACAGAACCGGTCTACCACTGATATGATATTCTCATTGCGACAAATGCAAGAAAAATGCCGTGAACAGAATCAACCACTGTTTATTGCCTTCATCGACCTCACAAAGGCATTTGATTTGGTCAGTCGTGAGGGTCTGTTCAAGGCACTAAAGAAGATTGGCTGCCCACCAACTCTTCTGTCCATTGTGGAATCGTTCCACACAGGCATGAAGGGTATAATCAAGTTTGATGGTGCAACTTCTGAAGAATTTGAAATCAAGAGTGGAGTTAAGCAAGGTTGTGTACTAGCTCCCACCCTCTTTGGAATATACTTTTCACTTCTACTGAAATATGCATTTCGTGATCAGGATGGTGGTATATACATTCACTCACGCTCAGATGGCGGCCTCTACAATGCTCAGAGATTGAAGGCTAAGACCAAAATTAGGAGGGTACTGATCAGAGAGTTGCTTTTTGCAGATGATGCTGCAGTTACGACCCACTCTGAGGAAGAATTGCAATGTCTACTATTTGCATTCTCCAATGCTTGTTCTGAATTTGGTTTAACAATTAGCAAAAAGAAGACACAGATTATGTCACAAGGTGCACATGAGGTACCATCAATCTTTATTGACGACGCCGAACTAGAGATAGTAGACCATTTTACATATCTAGGATCAGTGGTAAATAGCAAATTATCCCTAGATCAGGAAATCAACATCCGGATTGGTAAGGCAGCAACAACAATGAACAGGTTAAGAAAAAGAGTCTGGGAGAACAGGAAGCTTACTGCAAAAACAAAAGTCCTTGTCTATCAAGCCTGTGTCCTTAGTACTCTTCTCTATGGCAGTGAAACCTGGACAACTTACTCACACCAAGAGAACAATTTAAACAGCTTTCATATGCGGTGTCTGCGAAGAATTCTTGGTATTAAGTGGCAAGACAAAATCACAAATACTGAAGTATTGGAAAGATCAGGTTGTGTGACAGTTTATTCCATGCTCAGTCTTCGTAGACTTAGATGGATAGGACATCTTAGGAGGATGGATGATGGTAGAATACCAAAGGATATCTTTTTGGTGAATTACAGATGGGTAAGAGATCTCAGGGTCGGCCTCTACTACGATACAAAGATGTGTGTAAGCGGGACATGATTGATACAGGCATTGATAATGCACATTGGGAGCAAGTCGCCGCTGAACGTGTTGCATGGAGGGCAAATATCAGAAATGGAATAAAGTCAAAGGAGAAAATTATTGCAGAAAAGTCACACACCAAGCGTTTGAGACGTAAGATGGTGCATGATGGTGGAAATGACCACGTGTTCACATGCACCCACTGTGAACGGACATTTACAGCGCAAATTGGCCTTATCAGTCACACTCGCTACCGCCATAGTTAAAAGTTATTATGCCTTTTTAAAGCACAAACTATCGTCTGTCAAGACGGCAAGGTGCCAATGGATGGGTTGTTAAGTGGACAGAGAAATAGAAATGAGTTAAAAATGCAAAAAAAAGGTAATGTCACCATTCAACATCATTCAATCATCTCACAGAGACAAAGAGTTAAACAATGTTTTCATAGCCACAAACTCTGCATTAACAATGTTAAACTGAAGATTCTGAAGATCAAGAATTAAAAAAAATCACACCTTATAAAAATTAGATGCTAAGGAACAGTTGTTAGTGTCACAAGATAAGACATCAGTGAGAGTGGAAATATTGAGATATAACATGAAATGAAATACTGTATTTTGAAAACAACCTGATGTAATGAGAGGCAGCAGAACAAAAAATGCCTGTGCATCCATAAATCTTCACCCCAGTTGAAAACTGAAATGTAGTGTTTTACATAGAGTATGGTTGTTAAGTGGACAGAGAAATAGAAATGAGTTAAACATGCAAAAAAGGTAATGTCACCATTCAACATCATTCAATCATCTCATAGAGACAAAGGGTTAAAAATGTTTTCATAGCCACAAACTCTGCGTTAACAAGGTTAAACATGGACTCTAACTGAAGAATAAGAATAAACAATCACACCTTATAAAAATTAGATGCAGTTTTATTAGAACAGTTGTTAGTGATAAGATAGTGACAAGATAAGACATCAGTGAGAGAGGAAATATTCTCGAAATGATCCATAATTCATTTGACTAGGCTGGTTTGTCCCCAGCCGTACTGGTCAGAAAGAAATGTCTGCTGGGGGTTATATCTGACCAACAGTTGGTAAGGTGGTGCACTGACCACTACCACCACAATCTGTTTTCTTATTGGATAGCACATATTGACTTAATTGTTTAGATTCAAAGCACAATCAAAAATTATCACCAACACATATACCATTTGTTTCCTTCAGCAATATTTGAGCTCTTGTGTTTTCCTGAGCAAGTTTTGAACTTTTGTTTCCTTGAAGATGTGTCATGTTCTGTGAGCTAATATCATCTGGAGTTAGTAAGGAAGGAAGTAAGGAAATGATAAAGGAAATGTTCTCGAAATGATCCATAAATCATTTTACTAGGCTTGTTTGACCCCTAAAATGATCACCAACACAATCATCATTAGTGTTTTCTTCACCAAGATCTGAGCTCTTGTGTTTTCTTGAGGAACTATTGATCTTTCCTTGAAGACATGTGTCATGTTCTGTAAATTGATATCATTTGCAGTTAATAAGTAAGGAAGTAAATAAGTAAAGCACACTTTTTCACACCTTGGGATATTTTGATTATATGGTGCTAGCACATATATTTAAAGACCAGTCAACACTCGATGAGTGGTGAGGTCAGTGTAGCATTTCCTGGTACACTGTTTAAGCCAGATCCCCCTGGGATCCCCAGTAAATAAGAACAATTCATCCTAATGAGGATTTAAACACATGATCACTAGGCTGGGAGACAAGCATGATAGTCACTACACTACCTCTGCACCCAAATATGAAATGATGCATTAGAATCCAGTAAGCTTGCAAATGTTACTGTTGTCGGGTGTTTCATTAACACATACTGTTTATTTTTGTTTTCCTTTCCAATTCTTGAGTGGAATACAGTGACTTATCTTTATTCTTTCTTGAGTCCCATATTAATGCCAGTTAACTTTATTCTTTCCAGTTTTTGAGTGCCATACAGTAACTTCATTCTTTTCAGTTTTTGAGTGCCATATCGTAACTTTATTCTTTCCAGTTCTTGAGTGCATATAGTAAGTAAACTTTATTCTTTCCAGTTATTGAGTGCCATATAGAAAGTTAGCTTTATTCTTTCCAGTTCTTGAGTGCCATATAGTAACTTTATTCTTTCCAGTTCTTGAGTACCATACAGAAAGTTAACTTTATTTCCAGTTCTTGACGGCATATAGTAACTTAATTTTATTCTGTCCAGTTCTTGAGTGGCATATAGTAACTTATCTTTATTCTTTCTTGAGTGCCATATAGTAAGTTAACTTTATTCTTTCCAGTTCTTGAGTGCCTTATAGAAAGTTTACTTTATTCTTTCCAGTTTTTGAGTGCCATATAGTAAGTTAACTTTATTCTTTCCAGTTTTTGAGTGCCATATAGTAGCTTTATTCTTTCCAGTTCTTGAGTGCCATATAGTAGCTTTATTCTTTCCAGTTTTTGAGTACCATATAGTAGCTTTATTCTTTTCAGTTTTTGAGTGCCATATAGTAAGTTAACTTTATTCTTTCCAGTTTTTGAGTGCCATATAGTAGCTTTATTCTTTCCAGTTCTTGAGTACCATACAGAAAGTTAACTTTATTTCCAGTTCTTGACGGCCATATAGTAACTTAATTTTATTCTGTCCAGTTCTTGAGTGGCATATAGTAACTTATCTTTATTCTTTCTTGAGTGCCATATAGTAAGTTAACTTTATTCTTTCCAGTTCTTGAGTGCCTTATAGAAAGTTTACTTTATTCTTTCCAGTTCTTGAGTGCCTTATAGAAAGTTTACTTTATTCTTTCCAGTTTTTGAGTGCCATATAGTAAGTTAACTTTATTCTTTCCAGTTTTTGAGTGCCATATAGTAGCTTTATTCTTTTCAGTTTTTGAGTGCCATATAGTAGCTTTATTCTTTACAGTTCTTGAGTGCCATATAGTAACTTTATTCTTTTCAGTTTTTAAGTGCCATATAGTAACTTTATTCTTTCCAGTTCTTGAATGCCATATAGAAAGTTAACTTTATTCTTTCCAGTTCTTGAGTGCCATATAGAAAGTTAACTTTATTCTTTCCAGTTCTTGAGTGCCATATAGAAAGTTAACTTTATTCTTTCCAGTTCTTGAGTGCCATATAGTAACTTTATTCTTTCCAGTTCTTGAGTGCCATATAGTAAATTAACTTTATTCTTTCCAGTTCTTGAGTGCCATATGGAAATTTAACTTTATTCTTTCCAGTTCTTGACAACCATATAGTAACTTAATTTTATTCTGTCCAGTTCTTGAGTGCCACATAGTAACTTAACTTTATTCTTTCTGGCTCTTGAGTGTCATACAGTCACTTAATTTAAGTACACTGATTAGTGTAATGTTTACATTTTTGTGTAATTTTCTCTTATAGAGATCAGTTATAATTATTTTTGTAATTTTCTTCATACAGATTAACTGTGTTAATAATTATGTCATTTTCTTCATAAGATCAACTGCAATGTTAACAGTTATGTCAGTTTGTTTATACAGATCAACTGTAATGTTAACTATTATGTCATTTTTTTCATACAGATCAGAAAACATTTCAAGTGGCAACAGTCCTTCCTACACACTGGTAAAGATTTTGACTTTATTCAAACAACACAGCTGCTGGACTTAACCCACAAAGGTTCCTCGGCTAACAGATGGGGTGCAGTGATAGGAATCCCAATCCTATTCACAACTAGCTCACTGCTAGCAGCCAAGGAAGACCCTGCCACCATTTTACAAAAATACAACATCAGTGTAAATGAAGCTGAAGGAAAAAATATACTAGAATTATTCTCATTGAGCCCAGCAGCAAAGAAATTTGCACTTGCTAAAGAAATGTACTTTGCTGACTCAATGCATATTGTTACCAGTTTTATCACAATAAATGTGGCATTCGCAGGCATGTATGCAATTGGAAGAAGTCTGTCAAACATATTATCAATTTTCCTGCCAGCATCAGGGGCACTTATAATTTCTTTCCTTTGTGTCATCCCAGCAGTAGGATATTGTGGTGTGAAGTTACATGACTGGTACATTTGTTCTCTGATGGCAAAGTCGGACAAAAAAGCAGCACATATGGATCCGGATGTAGCGGCCGGTGGGGTTGAATATTACTCCACACTTTTAGCCCGTAAACAGGCTCTAGAGCAGGTGCACGAAAACACAACCAGCGAATCTGTGTTTGACATGAAGTGGCGGAAAAAGGAGCTTACGTTAGAAGAAAGGAAACTGCGTCTTCAAAAAGCATTAGATCAATTACAAAGCTGATGATGAACCTTTCATTTGAAATGGGATGTAGTGGACACGTTATGGACTGAATTTCTTAAAATCACAGTGTGTGGATTGATCATTATTACATTTTAGGTGCTTTCTCAAACATATAGAGAAACTTACTGCTGTTGTGTAGCTTTTAAGAATGTAAGGATGAGCTTGTGTATGTTCTGTTGCAGTGATTGTTTCTGTGGCAGTTTGAGGTCATCAGTTCTAGAAAAAAGTGAATTGTGTGGCTTGTTCATTTTTATATAAAATTAAACTTCATGATTTCTGTAATGTATATATTACAAAGGTTGTATAATTGAAGTGTTTTTAGTTTTATATATTGAAAGTCCTCCATTCTTTCAGTAGCTTGTTTGCTGCCTTTATTTCTATTGTTTGTTGCCTTTATTTCTGCAATCAGCAGTAAGCATGGATAGGTAGCCCTAGACAGCTACAAAAAACAAAACAAAAAACTTTAGTAATAATTTACATTATTTCAAAGGAGTAGAGGAGCGAGTTGCTAAAATGGTTTTCCTTCATGAGACCTGGGTTCAAATCCTCGGTAAGGTGTTGATTTTTTTTCTGTCAGGGGCAAAAAGAAAACCCTAACCTGCAGTTTTCTGTGACTGCACTAACCAGGTGCTCTTAATTTCTCACACAAGGTACTATAGGCAGTAATGGCAGTCTTTTTTACAGAAGAGTAGTAAATATTAATTGGAGGGAAAACAGAAAAAAAAAACAGAACTATCCAACACCCAGGAAGGTTAACCAGGTCAACAAATGCCTGAAGAAGCCGAATGTGTTAACCAAAAGGTGCAAATATTGCAGCTCTTCTGAAAACAGGCACAATGCAATTACGTTCCCCCAAAAAAATTCAGGATGAATGCAGCAGAAGAAAATCTATCCAACAAGAACTAACTACTGAAAATCATTGGTACTTAAGACAAACAATTGAGGAACATGAAATATTGTGGGCACGTATACAGACAATAATGTCTGGAAAGCATTATGGAGAGAAGTAAACTGAGGAAATGGAGAACAGGAAGACCATGACATAGATGGCTTCAAAATGTGATAGATAATTGACACATGACAGCAGCAACAGAGGCAGGGCATCTGGCGTATGATTGACATTTTCAAAGACTGTCATGAGGGGGAATTTCTGTACAGCACAAGCCATGATGATAATTACCAGGAAACAAAAACATTCCCAACCAGTAGATCATCAAGTACTTCAGTGCATGGGTTGTTGTGAAGCTTCCATTCCCCAGCTGTGTCTTGTGCCATTCTCTTGTAATTCCATGTGTGCCAACATTAATAGATCTGTGCCAGTCCGTTTATAAATGTTTGTGGTCTACCTCTTTCTCTTTTCCTCTAGCATGTTTTGCTCTCTAGTACTCTGTTGGGTGTTTCTTCACCCAAAACACACATTTATTTTTCCAGATCACATCGAACAGTGTTTATTCTAAGTTTGGTGCCATGTATTTCCTTGTGTTATGAAAGCTCTTGTTGCCTTTTGTATTTTAATATCTGTATCTACTCCCCCATTGCTACCTACATGGTCGAATGATTCTGCCTCTTGAAGTGAAGTTTTGCCATGGGAGACTGGGTTGTTATTTGGTTGGTTTAATCTCATTATCTTTGCCTTTAGTCTATGCATTTTTAGATCTAGTTGTTCTGGACTCCCATCAAGTGAAACAAGGTCTTTGTGTGCACAAAAAGATTTCGGGAAATGACTCCATGGCCATAATACTTTCTTGTCAGTGTGAACATTCTCTGGACAATTAATTTGTCGGAAACACCCATGCAAGTGTAATACTCGGCTTCTCTAATATAAATATTTACTGCAACAATCCTCGTTGAAGGATACCATACAGTGTATGTTCACAAATGGTTTCTTCTTCTGCATTCATCCGGAGAGATTTTTTTTTCAGACGTGTTTGCATTGTGCCTGTTTACAGCAGAGCTGTGTTCTTGCTCCGTTAGGCCGACACATCCGACTTTTGCGGGCATTTGTTGACCGGGTTAACCCGGGGGTTTCTTAGGACGTTTGACTCTCACTGGTGTGGTGTTATCCCCCAACCTAGCTGGCCCATTTAGAACAGCCAAAGAGGGAAGGCAGGGGCAGACCATGGGCATTCCTCGCCATGCAAGGCGGACTCCATAATTGCAGAGCCAACACATAGCGCTCTGGTACTTGGCTCACCCAAGGAATCGTCACGTCCTGCACATGGCTGCTTAGCCTCACTTCCGTAAATTGGGCCTTCCAGTCACCACAAGCTGTTCCTCCGGAAACCAGAAGAATCCAGTCTTCAGATGACATCCACGCAGTGAGCTTTCAATTCGGACTTTCCATGTAATGGATTTGCTAGCCAAGCAATATTCCATTTAATGCCTCTGGGACGCTTTTGCTACCGACATACCTGTGGTATAAAGTGTGGAAATCTAAGTACTTCTTCATGCACTTTTAGATGTCAACCTGAATGTAATTAAAGTAAGCTGCGGTCAACTTGAGCCTGTTGATATCTCCATAGAGCTTGTCCTCAAATGAAGCAGGTGTGGGCCAAAATATCTTTCTCTGTTCTGCATATATTGGGCACTCCTGCAGCAAATGCTTAGCTGTCATTTTACATTGATTAATATCTCCTATCTTTAGTTTATTGAACAAGTCATATTTCAGCCTGTTATTGATTGATTGATTTAGGAACCGACATCACAGTATTCGGGGCATACCCATAAGCGCTCTGTCCCCATCCTCAGAAGCCAGCGAAGAGTTCCAACCCCAATAGTACTAGTAGCAATCTGATTATATGTGCATCTCACCTTTCCTCTAAGCGTCGAGCATTGGCCAGATCCCCTCGTCACTCCACACTGTAGCATTCTTGCTAGACCATCGTGATCCATTTGCTCCTCCGAGGTGTACACATGCTCCCACAAGGCCGCAACCATGTCTGCCTTATCATGCATCAATACTCCACAAAGTTTTGCAGAGCCAGCCAATCTGTCTGCCTGTTCATTCCCCAGCACACCACCATGCCTCGGAGAAAAGATCCAGACGATGCTTGCCACCCGTGACTTCCAAAGCGAAGCAAGCTACTCTGCATGAAGCTTGCATGTCCTCACCCTACTCAGCATGCTTTCTGAGTCAGTTACAATCACGATGTGTGTGTGTATCGTATTCTCCATCCAGCGGAAAGCTGCACTGACTGCCTCCACCTCCATTCTTAAGCTAGATGTGGTATCATATGCCAGGCTCTCCTGCGCCAAACGTCGACCAGTAGCCTTTGTGAAGAACCCCTGGGCACTTCTACTACCTCTCAACACCGAACCATCTGTGTAGATAATCACATCCCCCGGGCGAGCAATATCCTGAATTAGTTACTTCCACTTCCGTGGCCCCTGCTGGCCACTACATGCACTCCCGGCTCAATGTGATTATAACTCTTCACAAGTCTAACTGCTCCGCTGGCACTCTGACCCACTCCTCTCCTCGCCTAATGTTCTCCAAGATCCACACCTGTCTGATCGTATCCTCCGCCTGAGCCATCCATGATTTCCCTCTTATCAGTCGCTGGCCCTTAACTGTGTCCAGCGCCTCATGCAACGGGTGATCTGTGTCAGCAGCTACTCTGAGGTATACCTTCGCCTGCATCACGTTGTGCCAACCAGCAACAGTCGGCAGACCAAGGATGTAACGCATACACACTACTGGGGTGTCTCTGGTGCATCCCAGAATGACCCGCATAGCCTCGTTCTGTATGTGCTCTAATTTCTCCAGCTGACTCTTTGAGACAGTGAGCAGTCCTAGTCCATAATCAATCACTGAGAGGATCAAATGCTGGTATAGTCTGAAAAGCATTCTCTGCTCTATGTCCATTGCAGCCATAGTTTTAAGTGCGTTGAGTCCCTTTTGAGATCTTGTCACAACCGTCTCCACATGATCCTTGAAGGACAGGCTCCTGTCAAATGTGATTTCCAGCTACTTCAGTTTGTTCTCTCTGTTGACGCTTCCACCATCTATCGTGAGGCTTGGAACATCAGCTCTCACAATCCTGTTGTCCAGAGAGCACCACAAAACAGCTGCCTTTTCCGGGTGGATGACAGCACCCATTTCAGTGCACCAGTCAATCACTTTGTCTACTGTCACCTGTAGCTCCTGGGCTGTTTGCTCCCTATCTGCCTATATGCAAGAATATGACTCTGCCTATATGCAAGAATATCATCTGCAAATGTTAGTATCCTTCCAACCCCTGGTGCTTCTCAATCAATCAATCATGTGCCATGCCGAAAAGCGTGGGCGGTCATGACTCGCTATTTCACTCGATCACCAGAGTCGTGGATCAGCTCAGTGTTACTGTCTCGTCCATGCCATGTGGCCAGGCCATCCAGGTATTTTCCTCTTGGTCTTCCTCTTCGTCTGTTCCCCTCGAACTTGCCAGTTGTCAATAAGTTCTCCAATCCATTTCTTCTCATAACATGTCCAAAATATTTTGACTGTCTTCATCTAATTTCTCTAATCAGTCTACGATTTTCATTTGTCTCCTGTAGTACTTGGTCATTGGTTTTTCTATCTGTCCATGGTACTCTTTGCATTTTCCTCAGAAACCACACTTCTGTAGCCATCAAATGTTTTTCAGCTTGACTGCACATTGTCCAAGTTTCACATCCATACAAAAGAACAGGCTCTATGTACCCCCTCAACACTCTTTTTCTCGTTTCAATTGACATCTTTTTATTCGTCAGAATGTTTTTCATTTTGCTAAAAGCTACTTTCGCCGTGGCGATTCTTGTTCTAATCTCTTCAAGGCATCTCCCATCAGATGTTATGACTGTTCCGAGATAATTGTATAGATTCACTTGTTGAAGAATATTCCCATTTACTTGTATATTACATTGTGGTACTTCGTCATCAAAGGCAAAAGTCACTGCATTTGACCAGGTATCTTTTCCTGGCCTGTAGCTCCCCGGGCCTCTTGGAAGAAGCTTCCCCCGTTCCAAAAACTCTTGCAGCTTGACAGCGACTATCTTCTCTAAAACCTTCCCAAATGTATTTTGAAGGGTGATGATCCTAAAGCCGCTAAGCTGTGAATGATCCTTGAATGGTTTTGGGAGAGGGATGAGATAACTGTGTACCCAATTCTGCAGTACTGATGCTGTCCTAATGCTCTGGTTAAAGCAGTCGGTCATCTCCTTCAGATCAGCATCGCTCAAAGCCTTCATGTGGTCATACCTGACCCCATCAGGCCCTGGTGCCGTGTCTTTTGCCTTTTTCAAAATATATTTAACATCTTCAACCCGTATGATGTCTTCATAAGGCATATTCTTTATGGTGCCAGATAACTCCTCTCTAACTGCATCCCTGGTGTCCACATCATCATGATTGGTCTGCTCTAAAAATCTCTGGAGAAACGCCTCCCCTTTCTCTTTGTCTGTTGTCACGCGCACACCATCATCTCTATAAATTGTTCCCACTGTCACAGGCCGATCTTTTCTTTGTAATTGTCTGTGCAGTTTCAGAATTTTTGCAGTGTTTTATCACTTCCAATCTCATTCATGAAACATTTCCATTTTGCCTTTTTGGCCTCTGCAGCACAGCGCTTGAAAACCTCCACCTTGCCTTTCCTGACATTTTCCGCTGTGTCCACTTCCTCTCGTGAGCTTCGAAGTGTCTGTCGCACTTTCTTTAGCTGCTTCACTGCAGCTCTCTTTGCTTTCCAAGCATGGTCTACTTCTGGAGTCCACCATGGGGGGCTGCAAAAAAGGAGTTTTAACAGCCCTTTGCATGCCCCTTGTCTGAGGCATCCAAGAAGGCAATCGGTCCACTCATACCGGAAGGTCTTGCGCGCTCTCCCAGCTTTAACTTTCCTGGATTTAGAGATCAGGACTGAGCATGGCATGTGATCACTCCCATGGTCATTCAAAACAGTCCACTTTACATCAAGGACTGATGACTGGAAGACAAGTGCCAAGTCAATAGCTGTGTCCGCTTTGCCAGGCCTCATTGCCATTTTAGTCAGCCTACCATCATTTATGCAGGCCACATCAGAGTCCACCATGGCATCCACAAGGGCAATTCCCTGTTGGTTTTCTCCACTGCTGTCCCAATCTCTGTTCCTCGCATTGAAGTCTCCACATATGAGTAGCCTATCACCTGGTAATTCCTCCAATTCCTTAAGCCAGTCCCAGTGTTCCTTTCTGACAAAACAGTCCACTGTGGCGTATACATTTATGATGTTCCAACTTAAGCCACCAATCTCCATTTGTATACCCTGGACCTCTCTTGCACTGTGATTCCTCTGGCTCAAGTCAAGTACCACATGCTTCACTCCTTCCTTCACCAGCAGACCTTGCCCATGTCTCATCTGCCCAGTAGGGTTTACATAACTGGCGTACCCAGGGCAATGGTATTTGTCTGTATTTAGCTCCTGGAGCATGAGGACATCAAAATCATATATTAGCCTCTCCAATACAGGACCTCTCTGCCTGGCACTACGACAGTTCCAATATCCCACTCTTACATGGTTGAGACCTAGTCCCTCCACTTTTCTTCTTGTTCTCCTGGCGCCTGCCCTCTGATTTCTATGCCTTCTTCTCACACCATTTCCTCGTCTTATCCTCTTCACTCTCTCTTCGCTAGCCCCTAAAGGATGTGTCAAGCGCAGAGCACGTGCTCCGTAGCTCCGGCGAAGATTCCCTTGTTTAAATACTATATACACAAAGTGCGTATATTGCAGGAAATGAGCGGTCACCCTAGTAGAGCCTGCCTGCTATGGAAGGGGCAGGGGATGTCCCTCAGGAGTCCATACGCCTGGAGCCGCCCCGCCCGCATACCAGACATTCCACGTTCACGACTAGCTCACCCGTGGCCATTCAGTCCTCGGCACGTCGATCCACCTTAAACTTGGGGGTTTATAATCTGACTTTTCCATCTCCTTGATTGGCTGCTGCAATAGCTAATCGGGCCCAATCTTTTTATAAACCTCTTTGCCTCATTATAGGTTATGTCTATGTCAGGCTGTGGTAGTCGTCCGCCCTCTTTTGCTAGTCTGTCAGCCTCTTCATTTCCAGGTATGCTGCAATGTGATGGGATCCACTGTATTACAACTTTTTTGGATTTCTGGCATAGACCATGGAGTGCTGCTCTTAGGTCAGCTAGTTCTGTGCTGTTTTTGCTCTTCAGTATTGAGACAGCTGACTTTGCATCTGTGAAGATAGCTATTTGCTTCTCTTTATTTTCCTCCATCAAGAGCATTTCTGCTGCAGTTTTCAAACCCTCTACCTCCACTTTGAAGTTACTTGAAAATTTTCCAGTTGCCACTGACTTTTTTTTTCCACTCCATTTTTTAAATTTAGGAGAATTCCTCCTCCTCCATTTTCTATTGAATCTTTGGCTGATCCATCTGTATATGCATGGGTCCAATTGCTGCTTGGGTAATGTTCTTTTATGTAGTTTAGGGTTATTTTTTCTTCTTTTGGTTTTCATTCTGAGTGTTCTTTCTCAATACCAGGAATGTTTTCTATCATCTCAGGCAGTTACTGCTGTCTCCAAGCTGGGAACTTGTACGCATTGTAAATGGGTTTGACTTTTGATGTTAAGTATAGGATCTGCCCTAATCTTTCATTTTGCGGTTTCTACAAAAGTTGCTAAGCTTCAGTCTTCCCTTTCCAAAACCATCCTTCAACGCTGGGCAGAGAATTTCAGCAACATATTAAATGCAACATCAATTGCCTTCCTCAAGTTCCCACTAATGATACACTTGATAACCTGCCAACCATAGTGGAACTAAACAAAGCCATCCAGCAACTTACCAGTGGAAAGGCACCTGGTCCTGACTCCATCCCAGCAGAGATATACAAGGCAGGTGGGCTGGTGCTAATAGAGCAGCTTCACCAAGTCTTTACAAACATATGGGTGAATGAGACCATGCCACAAGATTTCAAGGACATATCAATAGTCCACCTTTACAAACGTAAAGGAAACCGCCAATCCTGTGACAACCACTGAGGCATCTCCTTGCTCTCAATCGTATTGAAGATACTCGCCAGAATTCTTCTCAATCGCCTCACGACCCATTTCGATCAAGGTCTTCTTCCTGAATGTGGCTTCAGAAAAGAATGAGGAACTGTTGACATGATTTTCGCTGCAAGAGAAATGTCAGGAACAGAACTCTGAAATGTTTTCCACTTTCATTGACCTTACCAAGGCTTTTGATACAGTCAGCAGAGAAGGACCGTGGAAGATTATGACTATCAAAAGTTTGTCCAAATAGTGCAACTATTTCATGATGGTATGCAGGCAGGAGTACAGGAAAATGGTGAACTGTCTGAGCCCTTTCCTGTCACCACTGTTCAGCCACATGTTTTCAGCTATGCTGACGAATGCCTTAGAGAACAATGACATTGGAATAGACAAACTACCGCATGGATGGAAAGTTGTTCAATCTCAGAAGGCTGAAAGCCAAAATCAAAACTAACAACGACACCATCAGAGAACTGCTGTTTGCTGATGATTGCGCTCTATATGCCAACTCAGGGGCGGACATGCACACAATGTTTCAGCTGTCTCATATGCCTGTGCCAACTTTGGGCTCAATATCAACTTGGAGAAGACTAGTTATGTATCAGTCAGCTCCAGGGAATAATCACATTGTGCCGAAAATCAAGGTGAACGGTCATAGACTAAGTGTTGTGGACAAATTCACCTATCTTGGCAACACTGTGTCACAAGCTGCCACAATTGATGACAAAGTGAATGCAAGAATCTCCAAGGCCAGCGCGGCCTTTGGCAGACTGTACAAGAATGTATGGGACAGAAATGGAATAAGCCTGCAAACAAAGCAGAAAGTCTACAATGCAGTTGTATTATCCACACTGCTATATGCTTGTGAAACCTGGACTGTTTATCAGCGACATGCTAGGAAATTAAACCACTTTCACACAGTCTGCCTTAGGAAGCTATTGAAGATTAAATGGCAAGACAAGATCCCAGACACTGAAGTTCTAGAAAGAGCGTCCATGCCCAGGATCCACACTCTATTAATGAAAAAATCAGATTCGCTGGGCTTGTCACTTAACTCGTATGCCAGATCACAGGCTCCCTAAACAAATTTTTTACGGCGAGCTGCTTTGTGGTAAATGCTCCCAAGGCGGCCAGAGGAAACGCTTTAAAGACACTGAAAATCTCACTGAAAGCTTTTGGAATTCATCTTGACACCTGGGAGACTGCTGCTAAAGACCGTAATTCGTGGTGTACATCATTACATAAGGGTGCAGTCACTTGTGAAGCAACCAGGACTGCAAGAGCTGTGAAGAAAAGACTGGACAGAAAAACCACTGCAGGAGATCCTCCTCCTGAAACGTCAAGTATTCATTGCCCACATTGTCAAAGAACATTTCGAGCCAAAATAGGCCTTATCAGCCATCTTAGAACTCACGGCTCCATACTTTCAATCCCACTGGTTGAAATCAATGGTAATCATCATTCTTGATGGACAAACAACACAAACCTTTTATACATGGGGATGATCTGTCAATCTTCTAAATGTTTCTGCTTGTTGTTGGGCTTTACTATCTCTTCTGTCCTGCATTGGTTGTAAACAAGTGATTTTTTTCTAGTTCGTTAATAGGCGTTGTCTTCAGGCTTCCAGTTATGATCCGCATTCCTTGATTTTGGACTCTACTTATTTTGTTTACTTAGTCTGACTTAGCTGTTGTTGCCCAAGCTGAGATGCCATATTCCAGTACTGAACTGAAGAAGGAAATCTACTCCAATGGACTTTGAAAGTTGAAACAGTTTAATTTTGCAGTGCTCAGGCTTGTAACAATGACAATAATAAATAATAATAGTACGTTATGACTGTGCCTGTTCTGACCAGGCGGGCAGTCTAACAATTAGAAATAATATTGGTAACATGTCCAAAACCATCCACACTCGAGTTCTAAACAATGTCCTTTCTCGTCCACCTGACGTCCTTCTCTCTATCTTCGCAATGTCCTTTCTGCCAATCTTCAGACATCGATATTCTGTGTTTGCCTGTCTGTTTATTTGTGGCTTCGATGCACGTTGTGTCCACAGATTGTTTCGTCCATTCCAATTACTAATTTAGTCAGCCAATAATTTGATCTAAAGCCTATGCTTAGCCAAGTGATATTTCCCAAATCAACATGAGCTGCCGCTCCGAAGAATCTCCCCAAGTCGGTCTGCCTTTGTTGTTGTTGACAATCTTCGGTGACGTTTCTGCGTTGATACGTCATGTGCTTGGATTTCTTAGCATTTTGGTTCTGGGATTCTGTGATATTTCTACTTTATTGCGTCACACATGCTACTTGGCACTCCCCACGTTGTACCAGCAAGTTTTTTCATGATTGCCATTCTTTGCCTTGCTCTTGTTCAATTGTTCTCAACCTGTCTCTTCCATGTCAGGCGACGATCAAAGGTAACTCCTAGATAGTTTTGATTTCCGTCATGGCACAATATTTTCCCATTCACTACCAGCTTAGGGTGCTGAGTTTTTTTGAGAGGGAGAACACATGTTCTTTTCTCCTCACTTATCTTCACTAGCCATGATTTTGACCAGTCCTCTAGCACTAATAAGGCTTGCTGTATTCTGCTGTTAGCCATACTAATATACTCTTCAGATGTCCATATGGCTAGGTAATCTGCAAAGGAGGATGTGTGTACTCTGGCTGGAAAATTTTCCATGATGTCATTTATATATGCTAGGAATAATGTTGGTGAAAGAACTCCTCCTTGGGGGAAACCTTGCTCCAATAGCATCTTTTTGCTGGTGTGTCCTTGTACTTTTGTCTTTGCAGTTCTGTTCTCAAGGTAGTGGCTGATCCATTTGTACATTTTCCCACAAACATTGCATTTTTTGCAATTTTACTTTCAGTCCTTCCTTCCATACTTTATCAAATGCTTTTTCTAAATCTATCCAGACTGCTAGTGTATGCTTTTTCTCTTGGAAGGCATCCTCTATTTCCTGAGCTATATAAGTTATTTGATCTTCAGTGGATCTGTACTTTCTGAATCCTGCTTGGTGTGATGTTAAGAGTTGGTTTTCTTCCAGATGCCATGTTAGCCTGCCATTGATAATGCATTCCATTAATTTCTCTACACAGCTAAGTAGACTGATAGGTCGATAGCCATTTGGTTCTTCCAGGTCTTTTCCTTTCTTTGGGACTGGTATTAGTATAGCTTCCTTCCATGCCTGTGGGACTATTCCCCTCTTCCAGATGTAATTTAGGACTGCTAGTAGTTTCTTTTTTGCCTTAGTGCCTAGTCCCATTAGCATTTCATTTGTGATTCCATCCTTTCCTGGTGATTTCTTCTTTTTTAGGGTATTCATTGCCTGTTCCATTTCTTGCATTGTTAGATTTGCCATCATATATTCTGCTGCTGTCTCTGTATTTCTATGATGTATCTGTTTATCTTTGATTGCTTTCTTCTGTTCAGCTGTAATATCAATGTGGTTTGCACTAGCATAGTGTTTCTATCTTTGTGAAGACGGGTTAAGGGGACTTTCTTGATAGAAACTCCTTCAGCATTCCTCTGTAGTATGTTGAGTGTCCGGGGTGATTGGTCAATAGCTCTTAACCTACTCCTCTGTGTCTTGACTCCACAGCACAGGGGAAGGTGACCACCAGTAGTCATGGGTGGACCCCCTCGAGGCAGAGGGCCCGGCACTATCACTGTCTGATGAGACTTCATGGCATTAGCACCATACTGATTAATTTTAATGTGTGGCATCATGAATTGATTAAGTTACGCTGCACTGCTGTGTAAGCCTGTGGCTTAGTACATCCGATGTCGAAAAGTATTTTTTTGGGTGCTTTTCCTAGCCTTTGACTGTCCCCAGTCTACCTACAAGGCAGCAGGTTTGTGTGTCTCTTCGTCAGATCCCTCTCCCTTGACCTGTCCGACATGGGTGACCCTACCAGTAGCTGTGCTACCGTCGGCATAGCTCTTGGGGTCATTGGAACATGCAAGCCCCTCTACCTCATCATGGTGGACACACAGCAGAGGGGCACAAATGGTTTTATTTCTGTCTGCGATAATAATGAATGAGATGGAAAACTGATTTGTTATGATCTTTTATAAATGTATATCTTCGGCAATGTTTTTAAAACCTACAAGTCAAACAGCAGTCACAGTTCAGAAAGATAAATATGCAAACTCACCTTGGTAAATTAGCGCTTTAATTTACAGATGAAAATGATAGATGATACTTCAGTGGAACATTAAAAAAAAGTATTTATTCTAGCAAAACACATATTAACAAAAGTATCTGACAATCACATCCATTTTCTCATTTCAAGATGCAGGAAAAAGATTTGTCATGGGCATATATATATATATAGTATATGAGATGGGGAAGTCAGCTCAATTTTCCTGTCTATATGGTATCTTAAGGTACCAGATGATAGAATGTCTGCTGGTCTCTCTCCAATTGAAAACAAAAAATATACACATGATAAGAGTGCATCACTGGTAGGACAGACTTATACAGTTCTAAACTAAACTTCAAACTCACCAAGGAAATGAACGGTTTGTAGGTACAATTAAAATATAAAAATGAAGATTACTGGAATGCAGATGCTGAATAAAGTTTGTCAATTTCAAGGTGCAATGTCAAGGATAAACACACACTTAGGGGGCGGGTGAATAATTTGCATGCAAGACAACTTGAGATGATTCTTTTCTGGCACGGTTCCACAAAGCAGCGCTGGAAGCACAAATCTAGAGATGTAATTTTAAACCATCAAAAAAGCAGACTAAATTCGGTTTATTCTGATACCAGTCTTCCTGAACAAATATGTTGAACAAGGCCATTACATGTTTATGAGTTGACGAATGAAAACACTGAATGGTTACAACAACATGCTTGACTACTCTTCTTTCACCTTTTATCCTTAATTGACGCATCAGCCAATTCACTCCAGGTTATCCTATCCTTTTCTGTCTCATGCAGCTCCATTGCCTATTGTACCTTCCGGTGTAGGACAGGAAGGGGGTCTTGAGCCTGGGGCCAGGCCGTCTGGATAGTGCTGTGAACTGTGCATGTTTGAGTTTTCTTTTTCTTTCATATCCTCCACATATTATTCATTTCTGTCACTAATTTTCTTCTGCATGAGTGTTTAGGTAATCATACAGTTTGTCCATCAAGAATGATGATGACCATTCATTTCATCCAGTGGGGTTGAAAATATGGAGCCGTGAGTTCTAAGATGCCTGATAAGGCCTATTTTGGCTCGAAATGTTCTTTGACAATGTGGAATACTTAGAAAAGAATACTTAACATTCCAGGAGGGGGATCTCCTGCAGTGGTTTTTCTGTCCAGCCATTTCTTCACAGCTCTCGCAGTCCTGGTTGCTTTACAAGTGACCACACCCTTGTGTATTGATGTATGCCACAAATTTCTGTCTTTGGCAGCAGTCTCCCAAGTGTCGTGATGAATTCCAAAATTAGGTAATCCCTTAGCGAACGAAAGAAGAAGGTAATCCCTGATTGCCTTTGCCCTTTGGGTTCCAGAGAAAGGACTTTTCATTTAGGTTTTCCAATGTATGTCCCATCCAGTGCCTTTTTCTCACTTCTTGAGTCTTTGGTATTTCTTTAGTTCACTCCATGAGCTCCACATTAGCGATTCTGTACAACTAATTTTAATCCTCCTATTTTGTGCAGGCAACACTGATTCACTGCACATAAACTCTCATTTGTCCTGTTATGGCTTGTATTTGTGCTTTGCCTGCTCCTTTCCCCCCTCTTTCCACACAATCCCAAAGTGCAGATCACAAAGTAATTAATTAATCTCTTCCACCACATGTTCTGTCAACCCCAATTCATACATCGTGCTAACTTTGGAAATGTCCCAAAGTAATAGGAAGTAAATCTGCAATCCAGAATCCTTGTGGCTTTCTCTTGCATTGTATCAACCCTCTTCTAGAAGAGCTTTTTCTGTTTTCATTAGACTTGATCATGCTTGCTTGGATTCATGACTATACTGCATTTGTGCAATGTAATCCAATCTGACAGGTGTATGCACGATTCTTTCGAAACACCCTTCAAAATGTTGCAGCAACAAGCTACTGGCAATGACACTATCAATCATAATGCAGTAAGGCAAACCTAGTGTCAGTGAAGTCTGGAGCTGTTTGCTTGTGCCGTAGTGTGTCACATTTTTATCAGTAAATAAATGAAGACGAGAAATGGAATTGGTCAACTTCATAAGAACACAATCACAAGTGACAGAATGGATGTTCATTTCTTGTCATTATTTTTAAAAAAACATCCCATAATTATTCCCCCATTGACAAAACTGTTAGTTTGTGCACTAGACTATCTCCTATCTACTCAGCCAGCCAGTTCATGTAAGAATTCCAAGATAAGGGAATGAATGCACATGGTGTCTTCTCTAGCAACAGACTTCCAACAAGATGTTTAATGTTTGATTGTTGCCTCACTGAAATATTTCTGACTTCAGTTTTGTATCAGTAAATGTAACACAATGTATCAACATCTCAGCTGGAGTTTCTCCACTGTACAAACAGCTCTAACACTGGGTAATCCTGAGATTTCCTGATACTTTCTAGGCATTCAGTGTGGGAGACATGTCCAGGTACCCATCCAGTGTGAGGTGATACTGTCTAGGCATTCAGTGTGGGAGACATGTCCAGGTACCCATCCAGTGTGAGGTGATACTGTCTAGGCATTCAGTGTGGGAGACATGTCCAGGTACCCATCCAGTGTGAGGTGATACTGTCTAGGCATTCAGTGTATGAGACATGTCCAGGTACCCATCCAGTGTGAGGTGATACTGTCTAGGCATTCAGTGTGGGAGACATGTCCAGGTACCCATCCAGTGTGAGGTGATACTGTCTGGGCATTCAGTGTGGGAGATATGTCCAGGTACCCAACCAGTGTGAGATATGATACTGTCTTGGCATTCAGTGTGAGAGACATGTCCATGTACCCATCCAGTGTGAGAGACATGTCCAGGTACCCAACCAGTGTGAGAGATATGTCCAGGTACCCATCCAGTGTGAGAGATATGTCCAGGTACCCATCCAGTGTGAGAGATATGTCCAGGTACCCATCCAGTGTGAGAGATATGTCCAGGTACCCATCCAGTGTGAGAGATGATACTGTCTGGGCATTCAGTGTGGGAGACATGTCCAGGTACCCATCCAGTGTGAGAGATATGTCCAGGTACCCATCCAGTGTGAAAGATGATACTGTCTGGGCATTCAGTGTGGGAGACATGTCCAGGTACCCATCCAGTGTGAGAGATGATACTGTCTAGGCATTCAGTGTGGGAGACATGTCCATGTACCCATCCAGTGTGAGAGATGATACTGCCTAGGCATTCAGTGTGAGAGATATGTCCAGGTACCCATCCAGTGTGAGAGATGATACTGTCTGGGCATTCAGTGTGGGAGACATGTCCATGTACCCATCCATGAGAGATGATACTGTCTAGGCATTCAGTGTGGGAGACATGTCCATGTACCCATCCAGTGTGAGAGATATGTTTATGTACCATCCAGTGTGAGAGATGATACTGTCTAGGCATTCAGTGTGGGAGACATGTCCATGTACCCATCCAGTGTGAGAGATATGTCCAGGTACCCATACAGTGTGAGAGATATGACCATGTACACATCCAGTGTGAGAGATATGACCAGGTACCCATCCAGTGTGAGAGACATGTCCAGGTACCCATCCAGTGTGAGAGATATGACCATGTACCCATCCAGTGTGAGAGATATGACCATGTACCCATCCAGTGTGAGAGACATGTCCATGTACTCACCCAGTGTGAGAGATATGACCATGTACTCATCCAGTGTGAGAGATATGACCATGTACTCATCCAGTGTGAGAGATATGACCATGTACTCATCCAGTGTGAGAGATATGACCATGTACTCATCCAGTGTGAGAGATATGACCATGTACCCATCCAGTGTGAGAGATATGACCATGTACTCATCCAGTGTGAGAGATATGACCATGTACTCATCCAGTGTGAGAGATATGTCCAGGTACCCATCCAGTGTGAGAGATATGTCCAGGTACCCATCCAGTGTGAGAGACATGTCCATGTACCCATCCAGTGTGAGAGATGATACTGTCTGGGCATTCAGTGTGAGAGACATGTCCATGTACCCATCCAGTGTGAGAGATATGTCCATGTACCCATCCAGTGTGAGAGATGATACTGTCTAGGCATTCAGTGTGAGATATGTCCATGTACCCATCCAGTGTGAGGTGATACTGTCTAGGCATTCAGTGTGAGATATGTCCATGTACCCATCCAGTGTGAGGTGATACTGTCTAGGCATTCAGTGTGAGAGATATGTCCATGTACCCATCCAGTGTGAGAGATGATACTGTCTGGGCATTCAGTGTGGGAGACATGTCCAGGTACCCATCCAGTGTGAGGTGATACTGTCTGGGCATTCAGTGTGGCAGACATGTCCATGTACCCATCCAGTGTGAGAGATGATACTGTCTGGGCATTCAGTGTGGGAGATATGTCCATGTACCCATCCAGTGTGAGAGATGATACTGTCTGGGCATTCAGTGTGGGAGATATGCCCAGGTACCTATCCAGTGTGAGATATGATACTGTCTTGGCATTCAGTGTGAGAGATATGTCCATGTACCCATCCAGTGTGAGAGATGATACTGTCTGGGTATTCAGTGTGGGAGATATGTCCAGGTACCTATCCAGTGTGAGATATGATACTGTCTTGGCATTCAGTGTGAGAGACACGTCCAGGTACCCATCCAGTGTGAGAGACATGTCCAGGTACCCATCCAGTGTGAGAGACATGTCCAGGTACCCATCCAGTGTGAGAGATATATATTGTCCATGTATCCATCCAGTGTGAGAGATACTGTCTGGGCATTCAGTGTGGGAGATATGTCCATGTACCCATCCAGTGTGAGAGATGATACTGTCTGGGCATTCAGTGTGGGAGACATGTCCAGGTACCCATCCAGTGTGAGGTGATACTGTCTGGGCATTCAGTGTGGCAGACATGTCCATGTACCCATCCAGTGTGAGAGATGATACTGTCTGGGCATTCAGTGTGGGAGATATGTCCATGTACCCATCCAGTGTGAGAGATGATACTGTCTGGGCATTCAGTGTGGGAGATATGTCCAGGTACCTATCCAGTGTGAGATATGATACTGTCTTGGCATTCAGTGTGAGAGACACGTCCAGGTACCCATCCAGTGTGAGAGACATGTCCAGGTACCCATCCAGTGTGAGAGACATGTCCAGGTACCCATCCAGTGTGAGAGATATATATTGTCCATGTATCCATCCAGTGTGAGAGATACTGTCTGGGCATTCAGTGTGGGAGACATGTCCAGGTACCCATCCAGTGTGAGAGATGATACTGTCTGCGCATTCAGTGTGAGAGACATGTCCATGTACCCACCCATACTGTTAAATTCTGTGCAGGCAATATATTCTTAAGAATCTTTTACAAATCTTAAGCTGTATAATAGAAACCTGTGAACAAACTCTTATTTCCTGTTGTGCTTGCATAAATATGATCACAATTATTCTGCCAAATACAAATAGACGAGTAATGTGTCACAAAATAAGCTTAATCATCCTCTAAATTGTTGAAAAGAGATGTACAATTTACAAAAAAATAATTTCATGACCTAAAGGTGCACAATGGACATAATAATGAACAAATACGGAAATGGTAAAATAAGACAAAAGACTTCTTAAAACTGACATGATCTGCACATCACTTTCAGCAGAACATTCTGCAGATAGAGATCGAGCCGTATGGGATCAAACTCAATGCAAACTGAAGTCGACCCTCTTGCAGTTAAACTCATAAAAAAAAAAAAACAACTGTTCCACATATGGAGTCTTCATACTGCTACATTTATTTGGATGCAGCCTGTTTCATAATGATGCCAAGGTAAGAGGTTCAACCCTCACACCGGACAGTTGGACTAAAATGTTGACTTGGGGACATAAATTACAAGTGCCTCTGAAGTTGGAGTGGGTTTGCCTGATGGCGAGGGACACTGGTAATAAGGAAAGCTAATCCACACGCAAAATTTAGTCCAGTGCTACTAGAAGTAGTGTGTATGGACTACGTATGAGTTCAAAGTGAGCATGATGTGTGCAGGCAGACACACAAATCTGTGTGACTGAAGTCAGCCTTTCAACTATTAACTGAGGACACTACAAATCATTGCTATGAACACCAAAACACAAATACTATTAATTATCTCAAGTGCAAATGAACCAGGATGAATGTAGTCTTTGAAACTAGTAATCTAATGGCAGAACAGGCATCACAACAGCAGTATAACAGTGTTGGAAAGTTTATCTTTCTTCTTACAATGCGATTACAAATTAGCAGTAGAAATGTTTTTTGTACACCTCCATTTCAACACGTTTTTAAACCAGCAGGTTGATCTCATCTCAGGCCAACAGACGCACTGAGTAAGGCCTTCCCGCTAGGTCACACTTTACTACAATGATATGTAACAAGCAGCCTTACAAGCTACACTGTAAAACTACACAACAGAATAGGTTCTTTTGTTACACACAATTAATGCTCCCTCTAAGCTGTCGAGCAGTGGCTGGCACACTTGCTTGCTGGTCCTGTGTTCAAAACCCAACCAAGGCAGGGATTTTAAAGAGGCTGATCTGGGCTCCCAGCTCAATACAGTCCAAAATGGTTTCTAGTAATTATTCTGGGGGAAAAAAGGCGGCCGGTGTAAAGCTCACCACATGACCCATCTAGTGTCAATTTGCCTATAAAAATATGGAGCAAGCACTATATACTTGCCTTTCTCTCTGGCTGAGGGGTTACAACACTTTCTCCGTAATCCCGTTTATCACACAGTCTCGTAGCGGGCGAGAGCTGGGAGCGGTTCGTCCCATGCTGGTGACTTGCGGGATAACTGAGCCGGCCACTCAGAAAGCAATGGCAAACTACTGAGCGTAATCTTGCCAAGAGATCAACAGACAGCTGAAAGATGCTGCTGTTGACAGCGATGTCCTGTAAAGGATACGTGAATTAAAAATATAATTTAAAAAAACCACAAAAAAAACTATATACTTAAACAATTCAAGACAGGGAAAAGTACCCTTAACTTTTTAAAAATAAGCTTTTGTCAGCAAAAGTTCATGAGTAACCACTTGTGGGTGATCATATATTTAACTATTGCATAATGTTGTCACTAAGTTGTTAGCTTATGCACCGAGGCAAAAATGTGTGAACGAAGGACTAAAAATGTACATGCCTCTGCACAGCTTAGAGGTAACACTGCACACAATGACACCACACATGGTACAAATATTCACAAACAATGAAATGGCACATAAAGGACATGGGCATTAGGTAATTGCATACTTAGCTATATAATTATGTTTTTTTTTTAAAGATTTCAAGCATTATACAGTATTACTGCATGAAAATACAGCAATGTAAACATTTATTCATTTTAAAAAATCAGCTTTCTGTGAGACAGTTTTTTGCTAAGTAAGATGATTGGAGTAACAAAATCTTCAGCACAAATGAGAGAAGAAATTAACATAAAAGAAAAGACAATGAAACCAAACCCAAGACCCTAATCGAACAGCTTGTGGAGATAAAAGATCACGCTGGAAACAAACTCGCAAGGAGCATTATATCTACTGTACATCCGAGTCATCACAGGAAAATACAAGGAATTCCTAGTACTTGATTGTGCATCTTCTTGAATCAACTTTCAGACAACAAATTATATAACAAGGGAAAGCACACATAACCAAAACAATTTTGGAAAGAGTAGAAAGCTGATTTCATATAAAAGAAAAGGAGTGTCGGGACTAATCACTTGGTAACAAAAGTATAGCTTCGAGGTGGCGACCTCTGACCTTCTGCAGCCGGAACATTGAGGAAATCCCACACAAGGATGGTGTCATCATGAGAGCTGCTCACAATCTGAAATTCATCAAACTGTAAGCGAAACACTCGCCCAGAATGCTCCTGTGAAAAAAAAAACAAACAGTAATAAATACGCGACTGAAAAACAAGGCATAATGTTACATTCGCAATATTACCACCTTCTCCATTTCCCTTATATACTGTTCACTGCTTTCTATGCCACTCTGTCAATTCAACCAGGCATTTCCCTCTATCTCTAATTTCCCCAAATTCTTCCAGATCTCACAAGCTGGAATAGAAAAATAGCGCCCCTGCATCTGCATTTTCAATCATTTTCTTAACCTGCATTGTTTAAAAAAAAAAAAATATGCTGGCTCCTGAAATGTTTAGTATTTTTCACCTCTGGTCACAATGTTTTCTCTGGTCTCTCTCTCGTCTCATATTATGTCAAAAAAAAAAAAAAATTATGTCTAAAGTAATGATAGTTGTCATGTCCTAATGTCTCAGTATTATTCTAAGGAACCAGTACCTTTTAGTTTCTTTCTAATCTCTGCATCAGGTGTCAATGATTCACACTTATCCAGTAGTATGGACGTCGCATATCAGTTTAAGGCATTTTGTAACTTTCATACACAAGTTGAATAGATATGTAATCAATGAAATGTGACTTGCATGCCATTCTTAAAAACAAGGTAGAAACAGGCAAGACATTTTACAACCTGAGTTAATAAGATGGAATCTTATCATTTACTTGAAGTTTCTGTCTTCTTCAGCGATCAACATTTACTATGCATGTATTTTGGTATGTATCACAAACACAACAGTTGGCCTGAGGTTTTAGCTGCTGCCCCAGAGTTTGTTTCGAAGGGTGGCTACCATGGGCCAGATCTCCTTCCTGTGTCTGTGATGTAGGGCAATTTGACAGGACATTCTCTGGGGGTTTGCATTGATGCTTCACAGTTGCAAGTGGCAGAGTTAGTGAGTCCCATTCAGTGGAGGTGTGCTCTGAGTCTAAAATCTCCTATTCTGAGTCGTGAAGATTGTAGACTGCACAGTTATGCTGTCATGTTCATGAGCTTGTGCAAACAATTATTTCTACCTATAAAAAGAAGCAGCGGTTGTTTGGGGGGAAATGTCTTTCTGATTTAATGATGCATGCTCTTCACACACACAAACACAAACAAGTTTAAAATTAGTTTTGTGTTAATGGAAACAACAACATTACACTTTGAAAAACTACAAAGAGACCACATATACACTGTTCCTGTAGCATGTCTACATGCTCTTTCTACCTAGTCCTGCATCTTTATTTCAATAGGCCTTAAGCTCATTATGTAAAGTAACAAGTTCAAATGTCAAAGCTTTAGTACTGTGACATTTACCTCATCCATGTTGAGTGTGCTTGATTACAATGCCATCCTAGGCAACACAACACCTTCATTACTGTCATTAGCTTTCTGCAAGATCAGCTGCTAGTACATAGTAAAAGGTGGTGTTTGTTCATTAAGAATGATAATGACCACTCATTTCATCCAGTGGAGTTGAAAGTTTGGAGCTGTGAGTTCTGAGATGGCTGATAAAGCCTATTTTCGCTAAAAATGTTCTCAGACAATGTGAGCAAAGAATGCTTGATGTTCCAGGAGGAGGATCTCCTGCAGTGGTTTTTCTGTCCAGCCTTTTTTTCACAGCTCTTGCAGTCCTGGTTGCTTCACAAATGACTGCACCCTTGTACGATTTTGGTCATTGGCTGCAGTCTCCCAAGTGTTGTGATGAATTCCAAAAGCTTTAAGTGAGATCATCAGAGTGTCTTTAAAGCGTTTCCTCTGGCTGCCTTGGGAGCGTTTACCACAGCGCAGCTTGCCGTAAAAAATTTGATTAGGGAGCCTGTGATCTGGCCTAGTGAATATGATTCTTCATTAGTAGAGCGTGGATACTGGGCATGGATGCTCTTTCTAGGACTTCAATGTCTGGGATCTTGTCTTGCCATTTAATAGCTTCAATAGCTTCCTAAGGTTTAATTTCCTGGCATGTCGCTGGTAAACAGTTCAGGTTTCACAAGCATATAGCAGTGTGGATAATACGACTGCTTTGTAGACTTTCAGCTTTGTTTGCAGGCTTATTCCATTTCTGCCCCACACATTTTTGTACAATCTGCCAAAGGCTGTGCTGGCCTTGATGATTCTTGCACTCACTTCATCAATTGTGGCAGCTTCTGACACTGTGTTGCCAAGATAGGTGAATTTGTCCACACTTAGTCTATGACCATCCACTTTGAAGTTTGATGAAGAATGACTTGTGCGATGAATTGGATTAAAGTAAGGAAGATTTGCGCAATTCGTCGACCACACTCTCTCGCCTGAGTCCACCTGAGTCCAGTGGCAAGTCAAGATGACTGGAGATGAATACAGGTGCAGTGGATGACCAGGGCGCTCTACATGCCTTGTCGTGCTCATTACGTAATAGTAAAAGGTAGTCGAAGACAGAAACTGCCACCAGTGTTAGACCTTCACATATTCTAGGTCACTGCATGAAGTGGTGGGGTGGTCAGTTCTCTTCCGTGTTGCCTTTCCTCAAAGACAACTGCCAAACAATTCTGAAAAATACCCAGCACCCATTTTATTTGGTTGCGTCTACTCCAGAAATGGGTAAGAAAGAAATGATCTGCCTCTTCTGGGGATTGAACCCAGACCTCTATCTTATTAAGCAACTACGCTAACCACTATACTATCTCAGCTCCATAAACCTGAATAATTAAAAATCTGATGCAGCGTAGACACAGAGCGTCAAGAGTATTGCTGGAAAAACAACACAAAGTTATCATTTCTGACTTACAACAAGAGTTCTCTGACAAAGTGTTCCAGAGGGCGCTCTTGGATCTAAAGCTGCTTGAAGATCCCACACTTTAATTTTGCTGTAAAAAACAAACAAACACATAATGCAGTCTACATCCTTTCAATACAGACTAATACATCCACAAACATATATAAAGAGGCTAAAAGACAAGAGGATCACAGCACCGGGTTTGATCCCATACAACTTAGTCTCCCTCCACAGAACAGCTAACAACAAACTTCACAGATCCAGTGATGACCCCATAGGAGTTGCCTAAACAATTTCACTCATTAACCGAATGATGAAGTCTGAAAATGAACTGATGGTTTAACCACTTTATGACGGAGACCTCCCCTTTTACATTCACTATGACAAATGACCAAATACTTGTAATTTTTTTTTCTCAACATTCTATGTCTTGTAAATTACCATATGCCCATACATTTTCATTTTTTCATACATTTTTCTGAAGAAACAAAATTAATTAAATACATTTAAAGGCAACCCCACCTACACCCATATAGATCTGGAAGTCAAGGGGAAACCACCACACTATCTTCTCATGAATAAGCTTATGAACGTATCACAAATCTGAAATGGAGAACTGGCATGTTCAGATCCATCAAACAGATCTTGGAATTGAGAAGCCTCACATGACATAAGGAAAGGCAAGCTTGGAAACTTCAGAAAAAATGGGAAATTTACTTGCTGAGAAAAGGTTAAAAGGAAGATGAAGGGAAAGATGCTGCTTGGTGAAATGACAAAATAGGGAAAAGAACACAGACCTGATCCAAGAATCTGGTCATCACATGAGTGAACTCTGATAGTCCACGCGTAACAGCACGGACCATGATGATGATTGCAAAGTACAATTAAAGATAATTCCATACATTAAATATATTTTGATATACCTATGTGTTACTGCGACCCACATGGGAAGCAGAGAATAGTAACACTGTAACCTACCATGCATGTCATAAGAGGCGACTAAGGAGGGTTGGGGTGAGACTGGCTACCTCATCTCATAGAAAACTTGAGCTGTAAAATCCAGCCAATCATGAACAAGCCTACAAAGGGCTTGGCACAGTAAATTTATGTCATATGTTGCGCTAGGAGATGGGTAGGTACAGAAAGAAATTGTTAAGCTGAATTTATTCAGCCCCTCACAACGCATTGTGTGTGATTAGCTTTTCCTGCTGAATCCCACCAATAACATTACGTGTTTTCTTGTTTTGTTACATTTGGTCAGAAATCTGACCTCCCCTGTGATCACTTCCACTGTGTATTTAGCCTCTGTTAAAGTCATGCACTCATGTTTATTTTCCTTTGCTTTATATATGCTGTGGATATTGTGGAAATAAGGGAGTTCATGAGAACAAGAAGTCTGGACAATCTTACCCATCATATGCCCCACTGACTATCCTCTTGCTGTCAAATCGAATACACCTGACTAGTTCTTCGTGTCCTTCAAGGATCCGCAAGCATGCTCCATACTCAATGTCCCATAATCTGGATTGAAAACACTTTCAGTTACTAATTTGCTAAATGCTATTCTTGTTAAAATGCAACAGTTGACAATACAGGTAAATTGTTTATAAGTAAAGACAATTTGGTAGAAAGCATGGCCAAGCAGTAGTAATTTAATGAACAAATATCTGTAGGACAAACAAGCCACATAAAAACTGACATCACAGGGAAACAATATATAAATAACTGATCACTTTTAGGAGAAATAATAAACAGATTATAACTTGAAAGTAATAAAAAGGTGAAGACTCATGGCCTGATCACACCAAAGACGTGAAGTCATTTAGGTAGACAAAGATGGGCAACAGATATAAATATTACAATAAAAATAACAAAGGTGACAATTTCATAGTACTAGGAGATTTGGGAAGTCAAAATAAATTTAATTTAGCACCAAACTTAAGAATATTTAACTCTTAACATTAAAGTAGTGCCGCTATATGAACCAGAAACATGGAGAACAACTAAACCAATTATAAATAAATTACATTCACTCATTACCTGGTGTCTGAGCAGAATAAAAGGACTAAACTAGTATGACAGAACCACCAATGCAGAGCTTAGGGATAGATGAGGTGAGAAAAAGATGCTGACACTGGAAGGGGCACACACTGAGAAAACCTCAGAATAAATGTGAACTAGAAAGTCCTTCCTCTGGAACCCACAAGCAAAAAATAAAAAACAAAACCAAAAAAAACACAAGAGGGAGATCTAAAAACATATATAGATACTCCAATAAGGGATACAGGGCAGAAGAAGATTAGAAAATAATACACAGATAATACACATGGGAATAATACACATGGGAATAATACACATGGGAAAAAGTCACAGACAATTATTGTATTTCAGGGTATAATAAAACACTGGTTTAAAAACTTATATTTTTGAGAAATAATACATAGATAATATTATGGAGACAATATACAGATAATGACTGATTTAATTTGGAAAATAATACTGATGGCACAAGTACATAAAATGGTTCACCGCTGTTCACCTAATGGTGTTGTCTGAGCTGCCACTGACAACTAGTCTCTCTCTATACTGAAGGCAGGCAATACCTCGCTTGTGTCCATTTAAGGTGCGTACAAACTCACAGGTTGACGTGTTCCACACCTGAATAGAAACAAAAGGGTTATTTACTAGGAAAAGAAACAACCTTTCTGTATATTGCATTACTACGGTGCCATGTATTGTTGATGACCAAAACCCATTGTTTGTCTCGTTCATACAGTTGCATATATTGCTGTACTTTCATTAGCCTCTTAAAGGCAATTGTTGTTAGTTACTTGGTGTTAGTTAAGACAGATGTAATAGTAAATCTGTGTAAGTGATATCTAGACATCTGTTGCTGCACAATGGATAATTCTGTTTTAGATTTTTGTTACAGCAGTGTGTATATATTAAAAGGTAAAAATACATTTGTTGTAACAAGACACATGCAATACTAAATTACTGTATGTGGTATCTACATAACTGCCAAAGAGCAAGTGTAATATTAGATTCTGTAGATGGCATCTAGACATTTGTTTCAGCAAGACACATGTAATATCACATTTCTGTATGTGGTATCGAGATATTTGTTTCAGCAAGACACATCTAGATATCTAGATATTTGTTTCGGCTAGACACTTATCTATCACTTGTAATATCAGATTACTGTATGTGGTATCTAGACATTTGTTTCAGTAAGACGTGTAATATCAGATTTCTGTATGTGGTATCTAGATATTTGTTTCAGCAAAACACATGTAATATCACATTTCTGTATGTGGTATCTAGACATTTGTTTCAGCAAGACACATGCAATATCACATTTCTGTATGTGGTATCTAGACATTTGTTTCAGCAAGACACATGCAATATCACATTTCTGTATGTGGTATCTAGATATCTGTTTCAGCAAGACACATGTAATATCACATTTCTGTATGTGGTATCTAGACATGTCAGGTCTTAGTCAGATATGACTGAGCTACCGTATGACAGTGGACGGTACTACCTGCTTTCTGTCAGCGCCGAATGTTGGGCGGCGCTTACCAAACCCGACACCCCACATTGTGCCAACAGCTTCGGGCGGAAGAGCGCAATTGGGAGGGTACTAGCCTTATCCTGGTGCGAGGAAATGCAATCCAGAGACAAAATAAGTCATGGCAGGGCAGACCAGGCCCTAAGCCTTGGTTGGCAGCTGGTCTAGGATCGAAGCTCCGACAGGCGGACAGTTAGAGCATTGCTTTGCTGATCCGGCAGCTTCTGCAGCTTGTCTTGTTCCAGATTATAGGTGTCAACTTTCCTCTGGAGTGAACTAGGCAGGCCGAGAGAGGGATCATGCTGCATGGGCAACACATGGTTTCTTTATTTTAGCCCAGGCTTTGTGCTATGGAGAGGCAATAACTCCATCCCTGGTCTTAACCGGTCTCGGAATCAAAGCGAGAGGCAACTGTTACGGGTTATAAGTCCTTGTCAGTTGGCGTAGACATGGGGCGCCACGCGTTGCCTCTGACGGTGGGAGACACCTACAGGTGTCACTGATCAGCTACCGCCCGCCTCAAGCTGGGCAGCCCCCAGCCAATTGGGTGCTGATCCGCCACAGCCTGCCTGCTTCAATGGGTGCTTGGGGCTAGGACAAAATCTGAATCGCAGGCTGTAAAACCAATGCACCAGGTACTAATAAAAAGAATAGAAACCTCAAGCTACGGCTTGCAACCTGGAACGTGAGAACCATGTGTCCAGGATTTTCCACTGACTTGACAAATATTGACGATGTGAGAAAAACGGCTGTGATTGATGCTGAACTCGATCGTCTTAACATTGATATTGCTGGCCTGCAGGAGACTCGCCTCGCTGAGGAAGGGTCACTCAGGGAAAACAATTACACCTTTTTTTGGAAGGGAAGAGGGCAGGCAGAAAAAAGGCAACATGGTGTGGGCTTTGCAGTGAAGAATTCGCTACTGGGAATGATTGATATCCCAGCTGGAGGTAATGAAAGATTATTATCACTGCGCTTGGCAACCTCCTGTGGATTTGCCACCATTCTCACTGCATATGCACCGACACTCGCTTCCTCTGATGATGTGAAGGATACGTTCTATGAGCAGCTAGACTCTGCGATCAAGGCAGTTCCAAAATCCGACTACATTTATATGCTCGGTGATTTCAATGCTCGTGTGGGCAAGGACTCGAGTTCATGGCCAGTGTGCCTTGGAAAATACAACATCGGTCGCATGAATGATAATGGGCAAAGGCTGCTGGAGCATTGCACTAGAAATGACCTATGTATTACAAACTCCTTTTTTAAAACAAAAGAGATGCATAAGGTCACATGGAAACATCCAAGATCCAGGCCATTGGCATCAGCTGGACTTCATTATCACACGGAGACAACATCTGAACCATACATCATTAACTCGAAGTTACCACAGTGCTGACTGTGATACAGATCATTCTTTGGTTGTTGCAAGGGTTAGACTGAGACCAAAGAGAATCTACACAGCTAAACACAAGTCTAGCCCCAGGATTAATATTACTAACACTCACGATCCTGGAAAGTGCTTTGAATTTCAACAGCAACTTGAAGACGCTTTCAATGATACATCAGAAAATTGTATAGTAAATGATAAATGGAGTAAACTTAAGGAAACTATTTATAAAACAGCGGTAGGGGTTTACGGCACTGTGGATCATAAGAGGCAGGACTGGTTTGCGGCAAACAGCCAGATACTGCAGCCCTTGATTGATAAAAAGAAGATAGCTCTCTTAAGAAACAAGGAAAGACCAACAGCGTAACACTCTGAGTGAGCTGAAGCAAGCAAGGAAGGATGTACAAAAGGCTGCCAGGCAGTGTGCGAATGACTATTGGATCAAGTTATGTGAGTCCATTCAAATCGCAAGTGATAAGGGAAACATCAGAAGCATGTATGAAGGGATAAAGAAAGCCTGTGGTCCAATGATCAAAAGAAGTGCACCGCTGAAAACCTTGACTGGAGAAATCATCACTGATAAGAAACAGCAGATGGATAGATGGGTCGAGCACTATTTAGAGCTTTACTCAAGTGAGACCAAGCTAGCGGATGATGCCCTCAACGCCATAGAGGCCCTGCCAACTCTTGACCACCTGGACACACTTCCCACCATAACAGAAGTTAAGTGTGCTATAAATGAGCTTGCATCTGGCAAGGCTCCAGGTAAGGATGGGATTCCAATAGAGGTGATCAGGAGTGGGCAAGACACACTCGCTCTACAGATCCACCAGCTAATAGAGCTATGCTGGCGAGAAGGACAAGTCCCACAGGATTTCAAAGATTCAAACATCGTAACGCTGTACAAGAACAAGGGAGATCGGAGCGACTGTAACAACTATAGGGGTATCTCACTTCTGTGTATTGTTGGGAAAGTATTTGCCAGAATTGTCCTGCACAGACTTCAAGTCCTGGGAGATCAAGTCTACCCCGAATCACAGTGTGGCTTCCGTCAGAACCGGTCTACCATTGATATGATATTCTCATTGCGACAGATGCAAGAAAAATGCCGGGAACAAAATCAGCCACTGTTTATTGCCTTCATCGACCTCACAAAGGCATTCGATTTGGTCAGTCGTGAGGGTCTGTTCAAAGCACTAAAGAAGATTGGCTGCCCACCAACTCTTCTGTCCATTGTGGAATCGTTCCACACAGGCATGAAGGGTATAATCAAGTTTGATGGCTCAACTTCAGAAGAGTTTGAAATCAAGAGTGGAGTTAAGCAAGGCTGTGTGCTAGCCCCCACCCTCTTTGGGATATACTTTTCACTTCTACTGAAATATGCCTTTCGTGATCAGGATGATGGTATATACATTCACTCACGCTCAGATGGTGGCCTCTATAATGCTCAGAGATTGAAGGCCAAGACCAAAATTAGCAGGGTACTAATCAGAGAGTTGCTTTTTGCGGATGATGCTGCGATTACGACCCACTCTGAGGAAGAATTACAACATCTACTATCTGCATTCTCCAATGCTTGTTCTGAATTTGGTTTAACAATTAACAAAAAGAAGACACAGATTATGTCACAAGGTGCACATGGTGTACCATCAATCTTTATTGACGACGCTGAACTGGAGATAGTAGACCATTTTACATATCTAGGATCAGAGGTAAATAGCAAATTATCCCTCGATCAGGAAATCAACATCAGGATTGGCAAGGCAGCAACAACAATGAACATGTTAGCAAAAAGAGTCTGGGAGAACAGGAAGCTTACTGCCAAAACAAAAGTCCTCGTCTACCAAGCCTGTGTCCTTAGTACTCTTCTTTATGGCAGTGAAACCTGGACAACTTACTCACGCCAAGAGAAATGTTTAAACAGCTTTCATATGCGGTGTCTGCGAAGAATACTTGGTATTAAGTGGCAAGACAAAATCACAAATACTGAAGTATTGGAAAGATCAGGTTGTGTGACGGTGTATTCCATGCTCAGTCTTCGTAGACTTAGATGGATAGGACACGTTAGGAGGATGGATGATGGTAGAATACCAAAGGACATCTTTTTTGGTGAATTACAGACGGGTAGGAGATCTCAGGGTCGGCCTCTACTACGATACAAAGATGTGTGTAAGCGGGACATGATTGATACAAGCATTGATAATGCACATTGGGAGCACGTCGCCGCTGAACGTGTTGCATGGAGGGCAACTATCAGAAACGGAATAAAGACAAAGGAGAAAATGATTGCAGATAAAGCACACACAGAGCGTGAGAGACGTAAGATGGTGCAAAATGGTGGAAGTGACCATATTTTCACATGCACCTACTGTGGGCAAACATTTGCAGCAAGAATTGGCCTTACCAGCCACACTCGCCACCACCATGGATCGTAGTTATTAAGCCTTTTTAAAGCACAATGTACCAAACTATCGTCTGTCAAGACGGAAAGGTGCCAATGAATCTAGACATTTGTTTCAGCAAGACACATGCAATATCACATTCCTGTATGTGGTATCTAGACATCTGTTTCAGCAAGACACATGTAATATCACATTTCTGTAAGTGGTATCTAGACATTTGTTTCAGCAAGACACATGCAATATCACATTTCTGTATGTGGTATCTAGACATCTGTTTCAGCAAGACACATGTAATATCACATTTCTGTAAGTGGTATCTAGACATTTGTTTCGGCAAGACACTTGTAAAATCAGGTTTCTGTATGTGGTATCTAGATATTTGTTTCAGCAAGTCACATGTAATACTAGGTTTCTATATGTCATATCTAGATCATTCCTACAGTACAATGGTAATATAAGATTGTGTGTGAGACATATGTTGCAGCAAAACATGTAATAAAAGATCTGCTATTTTCAACTTTCTTGGCCATTTTATGTAGCAAAATAGATTAAATTATACTACAGTGCTAATTTTAAAGAAACACTTCACTGGCAATATCTCAAATTTAAACTGTCAGCTACGTAAGTGGCGTCTAAAGATTCTCTTACCACAATCCAGAGGAAACTGGTCTTTAGCCGGTTCTATGTGAAAGGACTGTTCTTACTTTAATCATTCTACCTCCTTACACAAGTGAACTGCACTTACTTTAATCGTTCTATCCCCAGAAGCAGACACAATGTATTTTTCATCAAAGTCAACAACATTCACAGCTGCCCTGTGGCCAACCAGAACCCGCCTGAGATTAATTTCTGTAGGTGACTGCATGTCCCAAACAGCAATGGATCGATCCTGTTAACAGAGAAATAATAGATTTATCACTTTTCAAAGGCTAAAGTCATAAAACAATCGAAAGCATGTTTCTTTGTGGGCATATAAAATAAAAGTTCATAGAACTTCTGCCCAAAATAAAGGCTAGCAAAAGGCAATCTTCAAAAAATTAAAGGAAATGTCAATATATTTGTCTGTTCCCTTTTAAGAAACCCGTAGTTAACAATTGGAACTGCAAAGCAGCATGGAACATGTCATTCTTGCTAAATAAATATCACAAACTTAAATTGCTGCTCACAAAATACGAAGTATATTCAACAATGCTGTATGGGGTAGAAGCATGGACCTTGACAAAACAGATACAGTATATAACTTGAAATGTGTGTCCCCTGCAGAAGACTGGGGTACTCTTGATATGGGGGAAAAAGCACAAACAGGACAGGGAAGTTCTAGAACAAGTGAATATAAAATTGCTGCTAAAGGAAATAACAATGAGAAAGACAAGGTACTTTGGCCACATTAAACAACACAATCCTTTGAAAACACAATGGAAGGAAGAGCTGTGGGCAAAAGGGCTACAGATTATTAAAGAGACAAATAGAGACATCATCAAGATATGGTCAGAATACAGCCTAGAATCATGTACAAGAAGGCTCAGGACAGAAACTACTGGACACCCATTACCATCAACTTTCACTGCAAAGACGGCACTGACATTAATTAACATGAAAACCAAAGAAGCAATGTTGGAGATACAATGTAAATGAATAAATCAAAATGATAAAAGATGTGTCCTCCAGTTGCTCTCACTATGCATTCACTGTTGTTGTATAAGCTTCTACTTAGGTTTGTTAGATGTGTACTCACTCCTTAAACAATATGGAGTTGAGAACACATCTAACAAACCTATGTAGAAGCTTATGCAACAACAGTGAATGCATGGTGAGAGCAACTGGAAGACACTCAGAACCCTTCACTATAAGATCTGAAGCACGACATGGTTGTGTCCTGTCCCCTCTCTTGTTTATAACATATATAGACAACATATGTAAAGAAATCAGCCAAAAAGAGACTGCAAGAACACCGCATGACGAGAACACAGAAGAAGAACTATCTGCAAATCTAACCATTAGAGAACTCCTGTTTGCGGACGACCAAGCACTAACAGTAAAATCAAAAGTTTAATTACAAGACCACATGAATAGTCTACACGAAATGTGTAGGGAACATAACATGAAAATTAGCACAAGTAAAACAGAGGTATTGACTGTAACTAAAGAAGATAAAGCAACGATTCACCCAAACGAACATCCCTTGAAACAAGTAAAGAGTTTCAAGTACCTAGGAAGTATAATATCATCAAATGGCAGATCAGAAGATGAGATCGAAAATAGATGCAATAAGGCAAACCAACTCATTGGACAAATGGCAACAATACTAAAGAACAAACGTGTATCAATAACTACTAAGAAAGCACTTTACAACACAATCTCCCTACCAACTCCATGCTACCAATGCCAAACCTGGACAATGACAGAAAAAGAGAAAAGAAAAATCACAACAACAGAAATGAGATTCCTGAGAAGAATACTCAATGTATCAAGAAGAGATAAGATCAGAAATGAAGAAATCAGGACTAAAGTGGGGGTTATAGCTGCACTAGATTTTATTAAGTCAAATAGTGTGGCCACGCAAGTAGGTTACTAACTAACAGTATACCACAACAAGCAACAATGTACAGACCAGATGGAAGCAGAGAAAGAGGCCGACCACGTAAACGATGGAAGCGGAGAATAACAGAGTCCATGGGAATACTGATACATGAAGTCCATAAGCGGGCACTCTCCCGCTGTTTATACTTCACCTCGACACCGCAAGGTACAAGAGGAACATGATGAGATGAGATGAGATAAAAGATATCTGCGTCTTAATGTGAAATAGATATAATATTCTCATACAACACATGAATCAAATTTTATGCCTGCGATTAGAGATTAGGATGAGATCTCACTTTTATTTTAAACGCCCCCAAAGTATGCTCAATATGTATTATCTTAATTCAAAAGCTGAGATACAAATCTTCCGCTTACAAGAGACTATAATAATATGATGAAAGCTTATTCAGATGACCAGAGAGAAGTCTCACTTGGTTAGAATGGAGGTGTGTCGAGATACCAAATCTCCATCATTAAAAAAGGTTGCGGCAGTGGTAAAGAAAACCTGGTGCAAGTCAGCACATGGTCCTATCGGTGCCCCAAACAGTGTATAAATGATGTCCAAATACCCTGAAAAGACCCTGCCATATACTGAAGTCTGCATGTAGGAATAATTGCCAAAATGTGGAGTGGAACATTTTTTAACATAATCTACATCTCCAAAGATCAAAACCTCATTCAGTATTACCCAGTTCAGACTGACCTCTCTTCTGAACATGGAGGGTAAGATATTCTAACCAGTCATGGAAAGCAGTCATGAGTAACTTAATGGAGAATAAATATGTTGATAGAACCGTGCAGGGAGGGGAGAGACTATCCCTGCATGCAATGAACATGCCACCATGGTCTTGGAAGCTTCCAGAGAGTGAAGTCAGAGAAATCAAATCTCCATGTGGTATGGATAGACTTAATGCTAGGGGTTAGTGCTCCACCATTTGTTCTGCTAGGCCCACTAGATGTATCACATAACCGAAGAGATCACACCAATTCTAAAGTAATACTTTTTGTGAACTAAATCTGTCGGCACATGACAATGCTGAAGCAATTCTTCTTGTGAAGTAAGTCTGCTGGTAATTTGGTCCAACAGATTCTATCTCTTGTTAATGTCAAACAGTACTCAGGTAGTTACATGTTGTTACCCCTGATACTCAGTACCTGGTCACTATGCTTAACTCTGTTGACACTTATCTTGGGTTTGTTTGCCTCGATTCAATGTCTACTGTTTGGTTATGTTCTGTTTCAGTCATTTGCTTAACAACAAACACACACTGTGCTACTATTTACTGGAATGAACAACCAAAGTCCACCATTCTTACATTAATTTCTATAAATAATTAACATTAATTTCTATAAATAATTAACTCAATTTTGTCTGTGTAATACATTGATTCATTGTTATATACCACCTATTTTTTCATACAGTACATTAGATTTTGTGACAAGGATGATTAGTGTGGAGAAAAGATTAAAAATACTAATGAAGCAGCACTGATTAGTCTTATCTCATCATGTTCCTCTTGTACCTTGCGGTGTCGAGGTGAAGTATAAATGGTGGGAGAGTGCCTGCCTATGGGCTTCATGTATCGATATTCCCATGAACTCTGTTATTCCCCGCTTCCATCGTTTACATGGTCGGCCTCTTCCTCTGCTTCCATCTGGTTTGTACATTGTTGCTTGTTGTGGTATACTGTTAGTTAGTAACCTACTTCCATGACAAAACCATTTGACTTGCTGCCTTCTAATAAAATCTAGCGCAGTTATAACCCCCAATTTAGTCCTGATTTCTTCATTTCTGATTTTATCTCTTCTTGATACATTGAGTATTCTTCTTAGGAATCTCATTTCTGTTGTTGTGATTTTTTTCTTCTCTTTTTCTGTCACTGCTGTAAACAGGCATAAAGCAATCACATACGAAAAAAAAACTCCGGATGAACGAAGAAGAAGAAGTATAAATTAATTCAAGATGATATAAAATCTTTGCTAATTCCATTCTGTTAGTTAGTAGCCTTTTGTACAATATTGTTATTTTCATGTTTACTTTTGATTAATAAAATTCAGCACAATGCAAGAAGCAAGTAAATTTAGGTTCATTCCACTCCTCTTACAATCTCAATTTAAATGCAACAAAATCTTGTATATCACGTAAATGAATATATTCAAATTGTAAATCTCCTAAATTTCTACAGCACTGACACCAGTATTCAGGTCTCACCTTGGAGCAAGTCACCATAATACCATCACAGAATCGCAAATGAAGCACCGCTTCACAGTGGTGGATCAATGTATTCATCATCTCACCAGAGTGTACATCCCAAACCCTGGAATAACAAAACAATTAGTACTCATGATTTTCCTTCTGCTTCTTGGTAACTAGAAGCATAATGACTAGTGCAATGGCGGTAAAAACTGTCATTTACTGCCAATATAGTACCTTGCGGTGTATGGCAGAGGGGTCTTTGAGCCTGAGGAATTAAGGCCACCTGGCTAGTGCAGTCGCCACGAACTGTGCAGGTTAGAGTATTCTTTTTGCCCGCGACAGAAACAAATCCCACACCTTACGTAGGATTTGAACCCGGGTCTCTCGAAGGAGAATCCGGCATTCTAGACACTCGGCCAGCCGTGCCTCTATGTATAATGCAATGGCACTTTAATAAAATGGTTTCTGTTCATTCTTCTTCGTTTGCCTGATATTTTTGTTTTATATTGGGTGAGTAATGTTTTGCCAGATGACAACACAGCTGCAGTATTTACACCTTTCAACTTCTTCCTGGCATTTGTTGATCAGATTATCTTTCCCAGGTACTTCAGGTTTCAGGTTTCACTTCCTGGTTATTACCCCAGTCCTCTTCTGGGGTTGATTGAGCAACATAAAATGGGTACTTTAGATTTCTGAACAACCCATGAAGGTTAACCCGGTCAACAAATGCCTGTAGAAGTCGGATGTGTCGGCCGAAAGGTGCAAATATCGCAGCTCTGCTGTAAACAGGTGCAACGCAATTACGTCCAAAAAATATTCAGGATAAACACAGCAGAAGAAGAAGATTATTTCTGGACATATTTTTCAGACACAGAAATAAAAGCGTAAAACCAGATTCCAAACATGTCTTAATATCATTGTCAATGTAACACAGTTTTTAAACCATGCTTTATTAGATGAAAAAAAAAATAACAGTTATATATTCACCATTTTACACATATGACTTGTGTATAAATGTATGAGCAAGTAAGTGATTGCAGGATAAAACAATAATTGATGTGAAGCTTGTTTTCCTAAGGACATTAAAAAGAACACTGAAATGTTGCTCTTACGCTTTAGTCAAAGCTGACTGACGAGGTAACTTCTTTTAATATGTAACTGATAGACATTTATGTGGTTAATTACAATAGTTATGAGACTGTTTCATTATATTGCTTGAAGAAGAATATTGTTTCTTCCTAAAAGTGTAGCTACCATTTAGTTTAATTTAGTTTATTGTAACTGATACAGCCAGAATTTTCCGATTTTACACGTCCTACAATTTTTCAAATCTGAGTCTTGCTATTTGTACAACTCTGGGCCACAGGAGCAATGGGGGAAAAAAAAATCAAAACAAGGAAACACTTCAGTATACTAGTAATTCTTCCCCCACTTCTTATTTTCATTTACCTGAAATCAGCCTATATCTTCAATTTTGTTTCCTGCATGAACTTTACTGCCTTCTGAAGATCCTGCAAGCTTCTGTAGAATTTAACATCTAGACTTATTTCATCTGCCCATAGAGTAGACCTTTCTCAGTAGTATTTGGTTCCTTGTTGTAATATGTACTCTGTAGTTGGAGTTGCTTTTCCCCATGTACACACTCTGTAGTTGGATGTGCTTTCCCCCATGTACACACTGTCATAGAACTTATTTTAAGCTACTGAGTCTCTTGTGTCCTGTTCTGAGTGTAAAGATAGTAACTTGTCCAGTCCCTGTCCAATAGACCAGTCATCGTGATGTTGAACTGCGTATTTTTTAGAACCTCTGGTTGTTGTGTCCCATCATCTTGTTTGGTCAATGTGTCAGATCAAACAATATGATGTGCTTGGTACAGCACACAAACCTATCAAACAATATGATGTGCTTGCTACAGCACACAAACCTATCAAACAATACAAAACAGTGATGAGCAAACAATGATCAAAGCATGTGAAGCAGAGAAATGTCTGATTGTCTTTGTCTGTCACCATGATCAGAATATTAAAAGAAGGAAGCTACATGTCTGGTGAAGGTTAACTTGTCCATAGCTTTAGCTCTGTTACCAAATTATGCTTGCCTACCAGCCAGAGGGTCATGCGGTCAAATCTCATCAACATGGGTCTTTAAAAAAAAACATACCATATAGGCTTTCAGGCTGAGGCAGCCTAAAATGGGTCAAGATATTAGCAGCAAAATCTTTTAGGTGCTACTTGGTCCATGCAAATATAGGGTACCATGGTATGTACCGTACAACACTTGTTTTTAAAAACCATGTACTCAACATACATCTAATGATATGGGAAAGGGTCCTTAACTGTTTTCCTACCAATTTAATTTCACTTATAGGGAAGAAATGATCAACACTGAGTCCCCCTCCCTTACTAATCCCCCAGCCCACTGTCTGTCTCTACTGGGTTGCAACTGACCTGACCGTAGAATCGCTGGATCCAGAGATGATAATGTTCTCATCATACTGAAGACAGAGCACTGACCCCGTGTGACCTGTTAGAACTTGCATACACTCTAAGGTACTTCTGTTCCATATCTGGGAAGTAATAGATCACAAAGGAACATTACGGCATCGTATATTGTAATATGTCAAAGTTTGTGTAAAATGTATTATTTTATAACCTTCCATCCATCATGTGCCATGCCGATAAGCGTGGGTGGTCATGTTTTGCCATCTCACTCGATCACGTCGTGGATCAGCTCCGTGTTTTTGTCTTGACCATGCCACGTGACCAAGCCATCCAGGTATTTAGTTCTCGGTCTTCCCCTTGGCCTCTTCCCTTCGATCCTGCCAGCTGTCACCAAGTTCTCCAATTCATTTCTTCTCCTAACATGTCCAAAAAGTTTTGACTGTCTATGTCTAATGTCTCTAATCAGTTTACGATCTTCATTTGTTTCATGAAGGACTTGGTCTATTATTACTATTTTATAACATTGTACAGATAATGAAATGTTGAAAACATGGATGGCTTGGTCATGTAGGTAAAAGGCTTGTCCCATTGCAGACATCACCTTTGGGGTGTGAAGTGTTAGGTCCGCACATTTCCAAGACCATGACGTATCAGATAGGGTGACCGGTCACCATGTTCATCACCTTTCTGTCCCAGACAATGTCCAGAAATTTGTCTAGAACCCAATTTTGAGGCTGGATCGACTCCAGAGCTATACTGATTGAAACAAATAACAATAATTCAAAATCTCAAATATATCTTCATGGGAAGATTCCATATCAAACAACATATTACAATATTAAACACAAAAAGTACATGTACTGGGGCCTGTACAGAGTAAGACTAAAATGGTACGAGAGAATCATTAGTGCTGAGCAAATGGACAAAACAGAAACTCCAGCAAATCAAGAGGTGAGGATAGGACAGTGGCACCAGATCGGACACATCTTAAGAAAACCTGTTAATGGTATTGAGAAGAGAATTAGAGACAAAGATGAATAACATGAGGAGGATATGGAAGGAGCCGCAGAAGATGACATAAGATAGGACTTTGTGTTATTTAATTGAGGGCCTATGCTCAAATGGATGATAAAAGGCAGATCAAGAAACACAAAAAGTAACTAAATACTGAAGAATACCTTTCAGCTTTGCGTATAATTGTTCTTTCATTGCCCTGTATTAATATGCATATTTCCTAAGAGAGTTAAATACTTGCAAACCAAGTAATCTTTGAACAGCTAATGACATGTAAACCTCTCAGATTTAATTTAATTTATTTAGTTCATAGAAAAAGAGGGTTTTTAAGTAGCTATATCAAGCCAAAGCTGATGTATGGAAGTGAATCATGGACAATCAGCAGATTAGTAAGTATATATGTGAAAGGTACAGAGATGTGGTTTTATAGAATGATGATGAGAACAATTTGGGCAGATAAAAAGCGACATTAAAAGATCTCAAAAGAGAGATAATTCACAAAGAGAATTTTTCTTGCATCAGAAAAGGACAATCCACATTCATTGGGCACATGAAAAGAGGAAAGCTGTAGTATGTTGTGACAATGGGAAAGTTGGAGAGGAAGCAAGGCAGGAGAGACCAAGAGAGAAGATGCTGGACAGTTTGACATGCATGAAGAAACACATGTATGAGAAATGACCGGCAGTACCAGAGCCAGATGACAAATACTACATTGCATGGACTATAAGAAGAAGAAATATGTAAACTTAATAAGTTTGATTCTGAGAATACTAGTTATAAACACACCGTATGAATGCAGCAGCAGCAGCTTACACTCCAACATATACAAGACACTTGGACACAAGACTTCTGACTGACCTTGATTGTGTTATCTCTCAGGCCACTGATAATCTTGCTGTCATCATACTGCAGGCAATACACTCCCTTGCTAGTCTCACTGAGGCAGTGAATTCTCTGTAAGTGGTGTTTACCTGTTCGCCAGTTGTTCTCTATCCTCTAGAAATCCAGGAAAATAAAAACATATAATACAGTATGTAACAAGAAAGCATTAAATACACTATGTAACAAGAAAGCTTTACATAGAATAGAAAATTACACGACCTTTGGTGTTAACAGTACCAATATAGACTATATTAGTGACTGCAACAATAATTTACCCAAAATAAATTCATAGCTAACATAAAATATTTGAAGTAAACTGCAAGTGCAAAGTTAATGATGTTTTCATTCACTGAAACTGTAAGAAATCAAACTACTCTTCATGACCTATAAGACAAAGCAATCAGTATACCTGTTCTTACATCTTCTTCTTCTTCTTCAGCGTTCCGAGCCATTGAGGTTCTTTGTTCTTACATGTTTACACAAATATTATGTCTTCTTATTCTGCTGTCTTTTACTACCTAATGGCGCATAAACACTCTAGTATTTTCTGCTAAATGGACTCTTGCAACATATAATTATTCATCTTCTAACTTCATAAAATTCTCATTAATAAATGCAATTAAATATACCTGTAGCAATTAGTGACAACATTTAAGAAATAGGACACATGCAAAAGTAAGTATTACAAGCAAACATCTTACATCAATATCATGTATTATCTGTGGGTAAAGTGTTCTGTAAAACTTGTGATCTTTAGGGGTTTCATCGTGTCTTTGCTTGAAGAGGTATTGATCCCTGCCAAGATGAAATGTTAGTGACATTAGGCAAACAAACTGTCATATACATATCTCCAATTGAAATATATGTTCTGTATCAAACAAATCTTATTTTAAAATTTTCCCCATGATCATATCATCCCATCTGGTTCCTCTTGTACCTTGTGGTGTTGAGGTGAAGCATAAACTGCAGTAGTGCCCATTTATGGGCTTGATATCAGGATTCCCATGGACTCTATTCCCTCTGTCCATCGTTTGCATGGGCGGGCAGCCTGTTCTGGTTCCATTTGGTCTGTACATCACTGCATGTTGTGGTATGCTGTTGGCAGCCTTATTTGGCCAAACCATTTTACTTACTGTTTTCCAATTAAATCTAGCGCAGCTATTACCCCCACTTTAGTTCTGATTTAATCATTTCTGATCTTCTCTCTTCTTGATACGTTGAGTGCCGGGATTTGTTCACGTGGACTTCTAGTAACAAAATTTCCCCTGGTCTCTGGGTAGTGAGATCAGACGCTCATGTATTGTTGCACACGTAAAAAAATCCCTTGGCAGTTGGAAATCGAAAAAGAGTAGCCTAACGGCACTGCTCGGCTAAAATTTTGAGTTAAAAATCTACCCAAAGTATATCAAGATCCTCGCCGGTGCTACAGAGTTCATGCACTGAACTGAGATTCTCCAGACTCAGGCTTGAGTTAGGAGTAGAACGGAGCACTTATGGGTTACACCCGTGTGCCGTAATGTTGATCTGTCGACTAAACTAAACTAAACTGATACGTTGAGTATTCTTTTCAGGAATCTCATTTCTGCAGTTAATTTTTTTCTGTTCTCTTCTTGTGTGATTGTCCATGTTTAGCATTGGTAGCATAGAGTTGATAGAAAGATTATCTTGTAGTATCTGCTGATACATATTTTTTCTTTAGTTTTGATGTTATTTGTCCAATGAGTTGACCTGCCTTATTGCATCTATTCTAGATCTCATCTTCTGATTTACCATTTGATGATGTTATACTTTTAAAGTACTTAATGCTCAATTACTTATTTCAGGAGGTGTTCTTTTAGAAGCATCTTTGTTGTTTTCTTCTTCTTTGGCTATGGTCATTTCCTCTGTCTTATTTATGCTAATTTTCATGTTGTGTTCCTTACACACTTTGTTAAGACTATTTCCCTGAACACAATCACATCAATGAAATGAAATACGGCAGAACTGGTTATTGCAAATTGTTAATTCAAAGCAATGACATTTCCTTTGTCAATTTAAACATAGAAAGTATAAACAATAGAATCACACCTAACAGTGGAGAAGCTTCAGCACATTTTTAAACATCTTCTGCCATTAGGCGTTTTAAATCCGCTGCCATGCAGACAGAAAGACTCAGTAGTGAATCTGTGATTACCATGGGGAATAACAAATGTCCAAAATTCACACAGTGACCATGCGGTATGTATTCTGACCTTAAAAGGATTCATTTACTCACTTAATATAATATCTAACTCTGCAGTATGCACCTTTCGAGATGCAGTTAAATATGTCAGGCAACCAACACACTGTACAACCTACTGCTAATGGCTTCATGTTTAACTTTGAAACTATCAAATCACTTGACGTCTCAGAAGATACATAGTATTATCCTCTAAATTAATATGTATTTATCACTTTACATATGCTGCTGCAGGGGTGTAAAACGGCAGACTATCATGACATGAGGTGGGATAGCCAGCTCATTTCCACACTGGTATATTGTTAACGTTAGCAGGTATACATGTTTTTTTAAAGGTATCTTAAATTCCTGGTACAAATTTTATGAGACATCAACCATACAATGTGTCGTAAACTGTCATTTACTGCCAATATAGTACCTTGTGGTGTATGGCAGAGGGGTCTTTGAGCCTGAGGAATTAAGGCCGTCTGGCTAGTGCAGTCGCCGCAAACTGTGCAGGTTAAGATTTTCTTTTTGCCCCCGACAGAAAAAAATCCACACTTTTGAACCCGGGTCTCCCGAATTAGAGTCCGGCATTCTAGCCACTCGGCCAGCCGCTCCTCTTCAATGTGTGAACAGATATAATTTGTCATGTTCACATATACTCTAAAATTTAAAATATCTGTCACATTGTAAGGTGGTAGATATTTACAGCCATTCATGTTCTTACAAATATAATTGTCTACAGCCCTAGTCTACCTTATAAATTGTGTACAAACAGGTACTTTCATTTACTTGAGCAATATTCTTACAAAGTCAAACTGTTTTCTAAACTTCACAGAAGCTGTTGCTGGATAACAACATTCCAGTAAAATAATGTATGTTGTTGGAAACATGATAGCACTTGTTCCCATTGCACCTGAGCTTCATTATTCATATCCTGTATATACAATATCTTTAACATTTTCAACAGGAACTAAGCAAAGGTCAAGGCAACTACATGGCAGACACTGCTGTAAGGGCATGAAGTGTTTGGCACAAATATGAGGAAAAGTCATTAAGCAACATAAACTTTACTACAAATGCATGGAAGAGTGTGCACAATGGAAAATTATTTCAGGACACAAACTGGCTCTTAAGCAATACCCCATGAAGGTGTCATGAGGATCTAGCAGTCTGCACATGCACAATAGTGACTTGTACCATGGCAGTATAATGAAGCTTATTTGCTTGTTTGTGGTCAGAGGGTGTGAAACCTTGTGAAATGTACAGAAGAACGATGGTTCAGTATGAAGACAGCCGTTTGAGTCAGGGTAGAGTGTAAGAATGGGTTAAAAGATTTCAAAATGGAAGACAAAACGTCACTGATAAACAGCCGGGGACTTCTCTCAAAAGAGTGTTATTGCTGCACGACGTCTACCTTAATATGGCAGCGCAGAGGATTCACTATGTGCTCTGAAATTTGAAATCTTGAAACATCCAGTGTACAGTCCAGACTTGGTGGTATCAGACATTGTTTAGATGTTTGAAAGAACATTTGTGGGGTCAGAGGTTTGCAAATGACGAGGTAATGGAGGCTGTGCAAAATTTGTTTAGGGCCACACCCAAAACTTTTTTCTAGAAGGCATCAACAAGCTAATGAACAGGTAGACCAAGTGTGCTGGCAGGCAGGGGGACTATGTTGAGAAATCACACATACACAATTTCAGGTTCGCACTAATGTAAAAAAAAGATATTCATATCATTCCTGATATTTAATTACTTCCCCTCATATTATAAGTGAGTTGAAATTTGCAATTTCCAGATACATTGTGGTTACTCACATTGCATGGCCAGGTCAATACTAGACTGGCACAAGTACGAAAGAAAAAAAAAAATCCTGCAACTCTTGGAAATAAAACTAACCCGATGTGCTACCATGACATCTGAAAGGACTATTTCATTCACTTTTCTGTCTATCCATGGTATTCTGTGCATTCTCCTCAGAAACCACACTTCTGGTGCCAACAGATGTTTCTCAGCTTGTCAGATTATAGTCCATGTTTCACACTCATACAACAGTATAGGTTCTATATATCACTCTCAACACTTATGCACCAGGTGAGTCAAGACAGACAATGCAGCAAGAAAAATTCAGCTTTCTAAAATATTCTATTAATTTTTATGGGGAAATGGTTTGCGCAAATTGATTAGAGCCTCACAGATAGACCACATGGGATGTGCTGCGGCCACCCTATTACCTTTGAATATTATACCGCACTTAATTCACAATCTTTAATTTTCTACCCTGGAATATAGAGATAATCCACTACCACAGAATCAGGAAGAAGCACACCTTACTTTTCTTATTTTGCAAACATCTGTACCTTTTACACCTTGAATCGAATCATGTAAGGTTGAGTTAGAGGCAGACACCATACCACTCTGTCACTCAATTTATAACTTACAAGGAATGCATAGTGAGAAAGTGGAGGGAGTGTCAGAACAAATGTGGAAAATGTGTAACGTGTATTCAGTACAGAACAAATGTGGAAAATGTGTAACGTGTATTCAGTACAGAACAAATGTGGAAATTGTGTAACTTATACTCAGTACAGAACTAATAAGCACTGTTAAAACAGCTTTGAGCGGACAGTCATATCAGAAAGAATGCATACCACATGGATTAGAATAATAAAGATGTTAAATATCATCATCAGTATTACTCAACCTAATGTAGAATCAAGTTTTTAAAAAAATAATTTTTCTTTCTTTCCATTAAAACGAGAATTAATATCTCCCCCCCCCCCCCCTCCCCCATGCTGGCCCAGTAAATTCTTGTTATGATTACAAGTTTGCAGAACATCAATAACAGAAATCACCATCATCTGTCTGTCATCTATCAATGAACCACGGGCCCTCAATCAACTGACCAAGACCTTGTAAACTTGTTCATGACCGCGGGATTTTGCAGTTAAAGTTTTCTATGAGATGAGGGAGCCAGACTCACGCCAACCCTCCTTAGTAGCCTCGTATGACATGCATGGCAGGTTAGTGTATGTTTTTTGTGTGGCATTTATGGGCCCTGCTAACACACAGCTGAATAGTAGTAACAGTCAACAGTAAATCTAAGCATGATTTCAGGAAAAAAAATAAGAGTAACGTACCATGACCGTCGCTCCGAAAGACCTTTCCATAAACTATCTGTGCGAACTTTGCGTTCAATAAGCTTTTTCCACAAGTTGCCCTCTGAAATAACCCTATACCATTCCTTGCAAACCAACTCAGCTGCACAAAGTGACTTGGCATCCAGATATGCCAAAATGTTCTCAGCAATGTGATCAAGGCCTTTGGCTAGGGAAAACAAACGGAAAGTAATAAATCACCATTAAATTAAAGTAATGACACAGATGTATGCGACAATGAACATTCATCATCATCATCATCATCAACAGGTTAGCCAGTGCGATGATGGGTGTTAAGTTATCACTGTCCCCGGTTCACAGCAGTTCTCCACACGTGTGAACCCCAAAGTTCTAACATGTGTGTGTGATGTTAGGTTAGTTGCATATCCTTTAGAGCAGTGGTTCTCAACCTTTTTTGGTCCGTGCCCCCCTTCACCATATTTTGAGAACGTCATTCCCCCCCTTTCGTATTTCCTACCTAAAAATTCCCCCCCCCCCCCCCTCCCGCCCATACACAGTATACGTAATAATGGAAGCACATACTAAAACAAGTCTAGACGTCCACATAAAACGTGATTTGTGGGTCTACTTACTTTATAAAATGAATTTTAGAAGGGTGAGACTTACAGAACCTTAAAGTATGATGGGAAAAACAAGATCAAGTAATCGGTTCTTGTATTAACGAGATCTTGAAATAATCTTCATTCCCCCCTTGGAAACCCCAAGGGGTGGGGTGGGGGGGGGGGGGGGGGGGGGGGGGGGGGGGTGGGGGGGGGGGGGAGAGAACACTGCTTTAGAGGATGTTGCAGTCAACCCCAGCATTTTTTTTTTGGCTGTTTGTGATTTCTTGTCAAATTTATGTTCTGGTCTGATCACAACTTTTGGGCACAGTAAAAAAAAAAAAAAAAAAAATTGGGGATTGTGATAGTATTTCAGTTTTTTAGCTAAGTATTTTTGTTTGTTGACAAAGATTTTGGTAGAAATGTTTGCTTGTATTGGTGTGCCCGTTTCTTTTCATTAAGCTTCTTAGTTGCACCCTATCTGATATAATTTCTTCAATGACCTATAATTAGTTATTTATTTTAAAATCCTACCTCTTCAGCATTCTCAATAGTTGGCCTGCATGTCTCATATTATAACTAAATCAACATAACCTATTTTTGAATAACAGGAAAGACATGCAGTAAAAAAAGTTACTTTTTTTAAAAGAAGAAAAAAATGCTGTGGTTAACCAGCATACATCATCAAACAGCCAAATATAGAAATAATACTAAAATAACTATATTAAGCTATAAAAGTATTACGTAAAAATGACCAATAAGACATTTTAAAATTGAAGTGAAATGTAAAGTACTTAACCAGGCATCAAGTCAACCCAGAAATACAATTATTCATTAAAATGTTAAAGTTAAAATCAGCCTTGCAGACTGGCGTGAGTGATTGTTTCTCTACATATTGTGATCTCTATCATCAATTATCAGTTCATGTGCTGACACCTTTCCAGGACATGACAAAAGGCTGTCAAAAATCTTATCTTGCTCTCTCTCTCTCTCTCTCTCTCTCTCTCTCTCTCTCTCCTCTCTCTCTCTCTCCTTTCATAAATCTTTCTAGTTGTCACAGCATGTTCCAATTCCAGTTTTCTCCTTTTTTGGCCAAACAGTGATGACATTTTAAATAGCTAAAAGTATAGAGCAAATGAAAAATAATCCAAGAATAGAATGCGAAACATACCTGGCAATGCTGAAATGAAGTCCCTCTGCAACATGGGCTTGAGAAAGGCATTTATCTGACCATGCTGGTAGTGGCACATACGAGAAAGTAAATGTTCGACAAAAATAACCTGCTGCCCCTCACACCATCCTTCAAAATATTTGGTACATACGTCTCTGTCTCGGAGAAACTCCTCTGATTCAATGAGTTCTTTACTGATGATGGACGGTAGAAGTTGTGTGGATTCAATCTGGAAATACAACAAATTCAGTTTACATAACACCAAAAGAAAAGAGTCATCAAATCAATCAAAAAGCCCTCAACTCAAGACAATTACTATTTAATGGATAGACCAAAAGAAATAATTACTCTGTGCCTGAGAACAGGACACAATAGATTACTCAATCACATGTATATAAAATTAAGATTGACAAATAAGTCACATGCACATGTGGATTGGCGTTGCTGACAGCAGATCACATACTTCAAGGCATATCTAAGCAAACCTTCTGGCCTAGAGAAACAACAGTGGAAGGTACACTTTATGGACCACCGAGTGCACTAACATAAGCCAGTCAAGTTTATACAACAGACAACATTGCAGATAGAGACAATCAATTTCAAGTGAATGAAAGAAGGGGAAGAAAATAAATTCAGTATACAACAAAAAGTAGCTACTGTATGCTTTAGTGCAAATTATATTATTTTAAAGCAATATTTTCCAGGTTTATATTTTAGTAATGAAAACACAAACAATCAGTCACATGATTTATTATCTGGGATATTTCACTGTATCTGCTGGATATGGAAAACAAAATTACATAATGTTGAACATTGTAAACTTCTCTTTCTCTCAACAGCTCTCAATTCAATCTGCACTCTCTGTTTCATCTCTTGGCCTATTCTGATAAAGGATATATCGGCTAAGTAACTTTTGTCTATGGTTTATATAATTGTATCAGTGCCTGTCTGTTTTGTGTGTGCTAAGTCTCTAGCCACAAAGTCCCCTGTGCTACTTGTGATTGTCTTCTTATATAACTGAGCTATTCCACTTCTCATTTTTGTTAATTTACTTATTGCCTCTCTATCTCAGTATTATGCATGTATGCAGCTGTGTGTGCAGTCATGTTTGTATGTAATTGGATGATGTGTGTAAGTACCCCATACATTAATCCACCTATGACTTAAACCTAACTAAAATAATTCCACTTTCATTACTTGTTCAGCCCTAGACTAATACCCGATATTTCAGTTGTTACTTTAACTATGTCTGCTGTAGTTTGCTGCTTTAACTATCTCAACTATTACTTTAACTCATGCAGATTCAAAATATGATTATTTGAAAATAAAAACCGACATGTAAAAAATAAATTTATTCTAAAAAGATTTATGCATTTTGGCAACAGAAGCAAACAAAACATTCCGAGCTGCTGAACCAGATTTAAAACCACCCCAATACCTACTCCATCTGTGAAAGAAGTATTGTGTTCATTGCACCAAATCAAACTGTGTTCATCAATTACAGTCTGAGTGCCAAGTAACTTATATAGGTAGACAAAATGATAATTAGCAAATTGAACAGCGGAATACATAATGATTTGGTGAAAAAGTGACAGGCCATAGAAAACCTAGCCATGTCCATTGTGTAAGATCTGTTAAACTGTGGCTATATATATATACATACATATATATACACACTACAATAAGAAAGAGACAAGCGGCTTTCTTTGGTTATGTGATGAGAAGAGAGGCATTGGAAAACATTGTGACGACTGGAAAGATTGAGGGGAAGAGAGGCATAGGTCGATCAAGAGAAATGTTGCTGTATGGATATGGAGGAATTTCAGCAGCAGAGTTGATCTAGAACACCAAAGACCGAGATCTGTGGAGAAACATGAACGCCTATGCCAGCTGGCATGGCACTTGATGATTATATATATATATATATATATATATATATATATATATATATATATATATATATATATATATATATATATATATATATATATATATATATGCTAGGCGTTGTGCAACCTATTCTTTAAGGTTTCTTTATTCAAATTCACAAAGGTTGTTCATTGTTTTGAAAGTAGAAAAGAGCTTTGTTGCAGTAGAAATGTGGTTTCTGAAATGAATGTTGCGAAAATCTTGGACGTCCAGAGTAACTAACAATGATTGACGGGAAAAGGCTTATGAATGTAGAACATTATACGCAACTATAAGAAAAAGACACACAATATGTCATGTAATGAGAAGAGGCATTTGATATCATCATAATGATGAGAAAAATCAGCAATAGATGAGGCATATGTAGACCGGCAGAAATGATGCTCTATGGTATAACATGTGGGGGTATGCCAGCAGTAGAGCTGATCCAGAAATCCAAGAACCTGAGATCTGCGGAGAGACATTAATGCATACACCACATGGCAGAGTATATGGTGATGATTTAGTCTCCAGAGTTCACTGGAGTGAAATAATGATCTTTCATTCTACCATTCTAATAGTCCTGAAAATTAATTTTCTGAATAATAAATTTAACAAATAGGCAAGGCAGTTTTTTTGGTCTTTTATTCTAGAATATGTGAGATAACCATTAATTTCTCCACTTAAAATTGGTGATGATAAAAATGAAGTATCTATTATCCCTTGTGACAAAACAGAATTGCACTTCAGGATGGGGCGGCCTAATCCACACTCTGCGGTACCCCATTTTCATGGGTGTACAGTATGATAGTCTGTGTGGGTCTAATATTTGGTATCCAGGACAAGCTTCGACCATCTTTGGGTTCACACAACGCTTTTAGTCCAGCTTTGGTGAAATTCACTGTCCTGAGAAAGATATCGGGAGATACTCTCTAACCCTTGTTGCGTAGTATCCATTCTAGTCTATCCAGAATATCGCGTCATTCGATTTGACGACACTTCCGGAGAGTGCTGGCAACGGCATTCACCGTTGATATCTAATGGACTAACGGTCATGTCTTGTGTTGGGGGATTATTGTCCTCATCCTGAAGACCCAAGGCCAGTCTATTGAAGGGCAGGGAGCTACCCTGATGATCCTGTGAATCCTATTCTACTGTCAAAATGAAGTCCTGTCTACTGTCAAGTGTCTCAACGTCTGGGGATCCAGATAAAGAGGGACAGTGGTGGCTCTCTAGATGCTAGGATAGCACATTCTGTGGCTGATTTATTCCTACAGAAAAGGTAATTGTTCTCTCCCGCTGTACTGATCTATTTGAGTGTCTTGTGAGGTCTGTCAACTAGTGGCCAAGCCAGTTTAGTGATGAGCCTGCTGTGTCTTCCTTTTGCATAGAGCTTTAATTTAACTACCCTAAAGGAGGGGAGGGGCACTAGCGACACAGATTATTATCATCATCAGGTGGCGCACCAGAGCCATGACGGGTATTTCACCACTGAGGAGGATAGAGGAATTGTAAGCTATGAAGGGATATCAACCTTGGTCGAGCTGTATCTAACTTGGGTTGTGGAAGAGGGGTACCGATATCTTCATACCTATTAGGGTAAACTCGCCCTGACACCTGCACCTGTACATAAACACGAGGCACACACATACAATGTTTGCTTTCTAACTTCTAGTTTGATTAATAGATTACCTCTTTTGCTCAGAGAGGAATAATATTATTATGCGTGTCTAATGAATACACTGCCTGTTGTATAATGGGAACAGGATGTTCTGCACATGAACTTTACACTTGGTTGGGCTGCCAAGAGAAGCCAAACCAATGGGGTTCAGTGCATATAAATTCCAAACTTTCCATATGCCCGAGGAGAGGAGGAGAAAAAGCGACAGACCCAAGATGACACTCTTCTTTCTTTGTCTGTCTGTAATCAATATTTCAGGAAAGGTTTACCAGCGCAGCTGGAACGTAGACCAACACCCTTGGCCAGTATAGGGGAAATATTTCTACCTGAAGTCTTGAACCTTATATCCTCTCTCTCTCGAATGGTAATGGATTGTGTTTCCAGAGAGGCTATCCTTGCCATGAGTGAGGTTAATCAGGGACATTGAAGTCTAGCACCTGGCTGCTCTACACAGATCTAGTGGCGAGATGACTAAAGTCAGACCTATGGAATTGGTCTGAGGGTGGAAACTGACCACATAACTAGTATCAGTCTGAATCTGGTTGTGATGTATTAATAACAGGTGAAATGGATATGTACACCGGGCATCTTCTTCTTGCTTGCAGGAACCCTCATTATCCTGGTTATTATTATTGACGCTGGTGTCAACTGACGTGCTTGATGTGCCGTGGAGGAGAAGAGTCGCTTTCAGGCAGCTGATCTCAACTCCAGTCTGGTGGAAGAAGCGGCCTTGTACAAAGAACTTTATATGCCTATACTCAGGTCAAGAGGAGTTCCAGGCAACCAAAGGAGAGATCAGGTGAACGATATTCTACCACCGGTATCTACATCACTCACATACTGATGACTGACAAACTACTGGTGGAATGATGATCCGCTCCTCCAGAATTCTCGCACAAATACTCAGCGTTGTTTCTGTTTGTCTTGAACTTGAAGGTCGTTTGTTTTTGTGGAGTCTGAATCTTTATTAAAGACTCGTATTCTACCTATCTGAAAAGTGTTCTCTTATCATCAGGTGGTGATCTGTTTGTCTAGAGTGATAGGAAAATAAGTCAGCGTCCGGGCACCGTCCCGGGGTCAATAAGGTAATAGTAGACAGAAGTAAGAACCCAAAGGTCTTGACAACCACTGAGATCCGGGCCAGTGTTGTCACACGACATCCCTAGACAGCTGAGCGCGATTTGGCAGCAGACCGCGTTGTGTTAGTATCGGTGCCGGTCGTTCAGAAAGCAATGGCAAACTACTGAAAGTAAACTTGCCAAGAAATCACAGCGTCAGAAATGCTGGTGTCGACTGCAATGTCCTGTAAAAAGGATATGCAAAAAAAATAATCTATCACTAGATTACATTTTTGTAAGAAGAGCTTTGTTGCAGCAGAAATGTGGTTTCTGAAACGAATGTTGTGAAAATCTTGTACATCCAAAGTAACTAACACTGAGTAACTGACAGAAAAAGGCTCATGAATGTAAACAATTATACACAATATAATCAGACATTTATTACATAAACTAATGTATATAAGTTTACAAATGAAAAATGTGTGAAACTGTCCAATCAATAATAACAGATATGAGATATGATGAGTCGAGTCTAAAAACATCACAGCATTCAGGACATTCCCAGTGTCCATACCTGCTCTGTCATCATCTTCAACAGCCAGCAAAGAGTCCCAAAATACTAATGGCTAGCTGGATATTTGATATTCAAAGGTTCATTTCTTAAATAATGGTTTCTTAAGCAACTATTTTGTTTTTTTTAGTGAAGTCTGTAGCCTAGCATCTGTTAATTGTTTTCATTTCTTACTTTTTACTGAAATATTTTAATAAATTCTGTTCATAATCATATCAATACTCTGAAACAAACTATGAATCACTAAGCATTAATTATTCCTCTGACTGATCGTAGCTCACAACCACTAGCTTTGCTGGACACTGAGAAAATTAACTGAGATCACATATTTCAGTGAAATGGTTTCTTTCTCAGAAACTACACTATGGAAAAACCATATCTAATCTCTGTGTTGCTGTTTATTTTATAAATATTATTCACGATTTTCAAACAACAAACTCTTACTTTCTTATCTGAATCATCTGGTAGACTACAGGTTTCCATGTTGGTTTCTTGAAAGCCTGTCTCGGATATTTCGGACATTATTTACATAGATAGACGGGAGTAAGCAGTCAACTGGACCAGTCCGAGACAACAGTTCCGTTTCTACCCTTGATGATCTTCCCCTTGCTCAGAACCAACATCCATGACGTCACAACCTTTCTCGCTGAGTCCACGAGAGTTCACATTTTTAGAATTGTAATTTCTGTTTAACATTGTTGAACTGTAGTAATTAATATTTCTAGCATTTAATGATTTATAAAGTTATTTGACTGTATTACTTTGAAATATTTTATGTCACTGCTTTTAATTTTGGAGACATAATGGCTCGGCCATGGTTCCGTAATGTTCTTTTAATGGTGGTGGTAATTTGGTCTCTTTAAACGGATACTGTATCGGGATAGTCCCATTTTAGAGATCGGAGTACCTTGGTGAGTTCAGTTCAGTCGAGTCCAGAACTAACATCACAATACTCAAGACAGTCTCAGCCGCGTTCCGCCAATGTACATTGTTATCGTTACTAATGGTAACGTATTAATATTAATAATAAATCACATTTTAACAAATATTGATAAATATAATTTATAAATGTTTGAATAACACTGACACTATTATTATAGTGTTGACATTATTGACTGCTGCACGATTTATTGCCTGGCAGATTTAGCTGCATATGATATAGTCAGGTGCATACAACAGAGTTATATATCTTATGAAGTGAATAAAGGAATAATTTTTTTTTTAATGTTGCATATCCCTTACAGGACATTGCAGTCAACACCAGTATTTCTCAGCTGCTGTTGATGTACTAGGCAAGATTACGCTCAGTAGTTTACCATTGCTTTCTGAGCGACCGGCTTACATACCCCTAAGTTACCGACGCGGCGAGAACCGCTACCAATTCTCGCGCACATCGCGTCACTCGCGAGAGTATACGGGATTACGGAGAAAGTCGCTTAGCCTAGGCCAGGGAGAACGGCAAAGGAATAATACTTAAGCTCAAACACGTAAAACACATAGTATCACATAGTCAATTGCATTGTTCGAATGTGGAACATCTGTTATCTCAACGGTAGTTTCAAATTTACACCAAGCTCTTTCAGTTTGCATAAAACCGACTGTAGCCGCCTAATTGCAAACGCCTCACTATATCAGTATGTGAGCAATAGTTTATTGTTCATCGAATACAATAGCCTATGTATACGAAACGTTTTTGTTCACGCTATGACCGCATTTTATCAGCGGTTGAGAAATCGATGATGACGCGTGTTAAGGCCTTTCGACTGCACAGGAATTCCTAAAGACTGATTAACTTTCCTTTCCACCCAAACTAGTATATGTTCAGCTACTCGATTTGTTAATTTTCATTCCGTTCTACCTATGTAAGTTACTTGACATTCACACTGAAATTGATAAATGCAATTTGATTTGGCATATGACAACTCTCTGATACTACAGTGTCCAACAACTGTTGTAGATCTTTAGCATTTTCCGCCACCAATACTGTGTCATCTGCCTAGGGTAGATCAGTGGTTCTCAACCTTTTTTGGCCCACGCACCCCTTCACCATATGTTCAGAATGTCACCCCCCCCCCCTTTTTTTCGTATTTCCTCCCTATAAATCCCCCGCCCCTACATTCGCATTTTCCGCCACCAATACTGTGTCATCTGCATAGCGTAGATCAGTGGTTCTCAACCTTTTTTGGCCCACGCACCCCTTCACCATATGTTCAGAATGTCACCCCCCCCCCCTTTTCGTATTTCCTCTCTATAAATCCCCCGCCCCTACACAGTATAAGTGGAACCTAAATTTAATAACACATACTAGAACAAGTCTAGACGTCTACATGAAACGTGAATTGTGGGTCTACTTACGTTATAAAACGAATTTCTGAAGAGCGAGAAGTACAGAACCGTAAAGTATGGAATCTGTTCTTGTGTTAACGCGATCTTAAAATAATCTTAATTCCCCTCCCCCTCCCTCATAATCATCATCAAGTGCAGTGCCGGCTGGCGTAGGCGTTCATGGCTCTCCACAGATCTCGGTCTTTGGTGTTCTGGATCAACTCTGCTGATGATATTTCTCCATGCCACCGTCTCAATCCGTCTAGCATAATTTCTCTTGGTCTGCCTCTGCCTCTCTTCCCCTCGATCTTTCCAGTTCTCATCACATGACCAAAGAAAGCTGTCTGTCTCTTTCTTATTGCTGTATATGGTGTTCTAGTTTCATTAGCCTCTTTCAGGCAATCGTTGTTAGTTACTCTGGCAGTCCAAGGAATTCGCAACATTCGTTTTAAAAACCCCATCTCTGTTGCTTCCAAGTTCTTCCTAATTTATTCATTTACATTCCAAGATTCGCTGCCATACAGCAAAACTGATTCTATATAGCATTTTAGCACTCTCTTTCTTACATTCATTGATAGCGACTTATTGCATAAGATACTATTCATTTTCTGAAATGCGGCTTTTGCCTGCCCTATTCTGCTCTTAATCTTTGTTGTGCATCTTCCATCTGATGTTATAAATGCCTCTAGGTATTTAAAATTATCCACTTGGTTGAGAATATCCGTCACATTTTGGTGTCCTCATTTTCTTTGATATCACCATTGTTATTGTTTTCTTGATATTCAAGGAGAGTCCTTTCTGTGCACTCTCTGATACTACAATTTCCAATAATTGTTGTAGGTCTGTTGCATTATCCGCCACCAATACTGTGTCATCTGCATAGCGTATATTGATTATATTATATCCTCCGATTAGTATTCCTGGCTTCTCTTTGATCTCTCTAATTATTACTTCGCTATATAGGGAGAAGAGATCGGGTGACAAGACACACCCCTGTCGTACTCCGAGCTTTATCTGTTCGTATCTTCTTCTTCTTCTTCTTCTTCTTCTTCTTCTTCTTCTTCTTCTTCTTCTTCTTCTTCTTCTTCTTCTTCTTCTTCTTCTTCTTCTTCTTCTTCTTCAGCGTTCCGAGCCATTGAGGTTCTTTGCTGCAGATACGATCCGTCTCCATTCGTCTCTCTGGTTGACCTTCTCTTGCCAGTCGTTGATTCCAAGTGCTTGTAGGTCTGTATATATATATTATCCCTCCGCCGTCTTCTTGGTATACCTCGGGGTCTACGGTAATTTATTTCCTGAGTGTAAGCGAGTTTTGTTTCTCTATTATCTTCCATTCTTTCGTTCGTAACTACCCTCTTTATTTTCCATTTTAATTGCTGTTACTTGGTTCCAGTATATATTCTTTATTATTCTTAAATCTTTCCCATCAATGTTGATATCTTCCAACATTTTAATCAGCTCATCATGTTTTACTTTATCAAATACATAGGGCAGTGAGGAGCATTCACTGGCACAGGAACGGAGCAATATGGGGACGACCCGTTGCCATGAAGTTGGAACCGCGACTAACTAACTTTATCAAATGCCTTAGTATAATCTATAAAGCATAAATATACGTCTCTCTGTTTCTCTATTGACCTTTCTATTAGTGTTTGTAATATATATATTGCATTTTTTCCATAAAACCATACTGTTCTTCACTAATTTCCATTTTTATTTTCTTTCTTGTTCTTGTCATTATAATTCTGAGTAGAAGCTTAGTGACATGGTTTATGAGGTTAATTGTACGAAAATCTTCACATTCAATTGCTCCTGATCTCTTTGGTATTACTATAAATACAGATGTTAGCATATCGCTCGGTAAATATCCACTGTTGTAAATATCATTCAGCATTTTGGTTAATATATCTACCCCAAATTCTCCCAATACTTCTAATTCTTCTACTGTGATTTAATCTGGCCCAGCTGTTTTTCCTGTCTTCATATGTTTCATAGCGTCAGCGACTTCTTCTTTTAGAATAGGTGGGCCTTCTAAGTTACTTTCTTCTGTTAATTCTTCCCTTTCTCCATTATATAATTCTCTTATATACTCATTCCACCTCTTCATTATAGCACCTTCCTCCAATAATATCTTTCTTGCTTTTGATTTCAAACACCCTGTATTTATTCTTATTTTTCTTCATGTGACCTCACTGATTTGTCTGTGCATACTTTTTTTTTATCTTTATTGGAATTTAATTCAATTGTTTTTTGCATTGCTCGTTTAACCAACTTTCTTTTGCCTGCACACATTTATCTCTGATTTCTTTATTTATCTTAACATACTCTTGTTTGTCATTTTTATTATGTTTCCTTTTGTCCATTAGCATTAAGATTTATACTACTACAATATAACTTTTGTTTTCCCTAAATGCCACTGCAGTCAGTAATTCAAAACAATTTATTCCTTTTTTTCGCATATCCGTTACAGGACATCACTGTCAGCAGCAGCATTTCACCGCTGTTGTTGATTTCTTGGCAAGATTACGCTCAGTAGTTTGCCATTGCTTTCTGAGCGGCTGGCTCAGTTATCCCGAAATCACCAACGCGGCGAGAACGCTACCAATTCTCGCGCGCTGCGTTACCCTACGTGGATAAACGGGATCACGGAGAAAGTTGTTTAATGCCTAGGCCAGGGAGACTGGCATGTATTCCCTTAGTGAAATTAAACACAGGAGCCACAAACAATATGTTGTACAATTTATTGCCTGGTATATTTCGTTGCATCTCGTCAGGTGCGTACTGCAGAATTATATGTCACTAGCTGACCCGGCCCGGCATCGCCCAGGCCCTGGCGAGGATCTATCTATCTATCTATCTATCTATCTATCTATCTATCTATCTATCTATCTATCTATCTATCTATCTATCTATCTATCTATCTATCTATCTATCTATCTATCTATCTATCTATCTATCTATCTATCTATCTGTCTGTCTGTCTGTCTGTCTGTCTGTCTGTCTGTCTGTCTGTCTGTCTGTCTGACCCGGCCCGGCTTCGCCCAGCTCCTGGTGGGGAGCATCTCATTTAATTCATATAAGTTGTCATATAAGCTCCCGTTCCCGTTCCCGACTGTCTGTCTGTCTGTCTGTCTGTCTGTCTGTCTGTCTGTCTGTCTGTCTGTCTGTCTGTCTGTCTGTCTGTCTGTCTGTCTGTCTGTCTGTCTGTCTGTCTGTTGGGTTGACTGCAGAGTACTGCAAACGATATGCAACTAACTTTCTCTCACCAAAAAAAATTACTTTTTTTTTAACGAACGAAAATCTTTATTTTCAAAGGGTTAAGAATTGGGCACGCAGGCCCGTCCTACATTCTGCCCTTCTTCTCTATTTCCTCTCATACATTCTTTCATTCAACATCTCTTATGAAGCAATTTTTTGACAACAAAAGAACAATAAGCATTAAAATGCATGAAAAGTAACTCGTTGAGGAAATGTTTAACATGGGCATCATAAATACCCAACGTGGGTGTAACGCGCCATACATATGAGAATGTTAAAAAAAAAATAATGTGCTGTTGAAAAAAATAAAAAGATGAGTTAGAAAATTTTCACTATTTAAATAGATGCATTATTTTTATGAAAACTATGAAAATGCCTTAAAGATTATATCATTATTTATTATAACTCATATGCCTGTAAATAACTGTAGACAAAGAGTTTATAAATCTTTGAAAACAATGCAACAATCTATATATAAAATATATAGCTATGCTATTAAAAGTTATGTCCGTTGAAATAACTTTTCTTAAGTTAAGTCCCCTCGCTATATATAAATGATAATGTAAATTTAAATATTAAATTTTAGTAAGTAAATAGCTGACTGTACACTAACAAACTATGACAGTTGGCTGCACGGGAATGAAAAGAAAACATGTAGAAAATTTCATCTCAATCGGATGGACCGTTATCGAACGCATAAATAACAGACATACATACATCGCCTTTTATATATATAGATATAAAGTGAATACATGAATAATACTTACACTCAAACAATTAAAACATATAGTCAATTGTATTGTTAGAATGTGGAATTTCTGTAATCTCTTTCTGTTTGCATAAAAAAGGCTGACCGGAACCTCCAAATTGTTAACGCCTCATTATATTTGAGCAAATATTTATTGTTCCTCGAATATAGTATACGAAACACTTTTTCTTTCTTCCGTCCGTCCGTCCGCCCAATTTGGAAAAAAACAACAACTTTCCACCTTGTTTCAACCACTCCAGCCCGTGCGGCATCGGTTATAATAGCGGTGGTTCATGGTGCGTAGATTATTACTTTATTTATGTGCCAGTACAATCTGACTTATGTTGTGCGCAGACAATGTCTGTGACGTTTGGTGAGGGGTCTGGTTGTCCGGCAAGACCGTGTTTTTTTTTTTTTTTATAATGTGAGTGTTTTGTAAATCCCGTCCCTGGTTCGATGTCCCTGCTGTTGTCAACCTGTTCCTGTTGACCATCCCACGTGTGAACCCAGCATATCGGTACTGGTCATTATCCTGGCCCGTCCTTGATGGTGTCATTGCCAAGAGGGATTGCTCGTCTCGTCACCCTCCTTCCTGATCCTCCAGGTATGAGCCAAAACACACAACCCTGTCCAGGTCACGCCGCAGCCAACCGCCCATCTCAGGGCACCCCGGACATCCACCATAATGGAAAAAAAGTGGATGTCCGAAATAAAAGGGAATTTAGGTACATAGAACATAGACAATAAAGGTACAAAACTAACATTCAAAATTTTATTATATATATATATATATATATAGATATATATATATATATATATATATAGATAATATATATATATATATATATATATATATACTATATATATATTATATATAATATAATATATATATATATACAAACTAACAATTAACGGTACAAATATTGATGGGAAAAATTTATTATCTGTATTTTTCAGTTTGATCCCCCACTTTATCCCTTTATTTTTCTACCTATTTAGATTATTGGTTTGTATAATTATCTCATTTGTGATAATTATTTATCTGATCTATTCTGTTGCGTATTTATTTATTTGTTTTATTTGTTTAATTTGAGTTGGGGTTATGTGTCTGGCTGTCCAGTTTGGTGGTTTAATTTGTTTGATTTGTCAAAGTAAATATTTATATGTTCTTCTTTTTTAGAGATTTTGTGGTATTTTTTTCTATTCCCATCCCGGTGTGTGGTCCGTAGCTTCTCTTCTCCGGTGTCCGAGAGTCTTTCCTTGTTTCTTCGTCACAGCTGTTAGTTGTTTCAACGAATTGACGGTTTCCGCCCTCTTCATTCGGTGGTTGTATTTTTGTGTCGTGTTGGGGGGGGGGGGGGGGGGGGGGGGGGGGGGGGGGGGGGGGGGGGGGGGGGGGGGGGGGGGGGGGGGGGGGGGGGTTTCCATCGCCACTTCAAAGTCCCTTCATAATGCCGAGTAATTCTGCAGTGTATACCGCTGTGTTGTCAGTTAATTTGAAGTGTTTTTTCACGTTGTAGTAGGGTATCGCCACACCCGCCTCGACCTCTCCCTTTTCGTTCTTAGATCCATCAGTGTATATAGTTAGGCTGTCCATACGTAATTGTCTTATGTATTCTTCCGTGATGTTTTTCGCTGTTAATTCATCTGTTGACTTGTCTATTTGGTTGGCGAGGGTTGTGTCTGTGAATGGCAGTTGGAGTTCCCATCGAGGTAG